>QFFA01010139.1:0-19694 GCA_003316565.1 Russula foetens | reverse complement strand
TTTTTTTGGAATTGTGAGTTTATTCTCTACTATCAACTAATGACACAAGAGACCACATGCTACGAGGCCACGAAGTAGGTGAAGGACAAAGTGTGGGAGGGCATTACATGAAACTAGACTACGGTTCTTCGAAGGGAAAAGTAAGAAGAGAAAGGCAGTAAGATGAAAAATATCCTACCTCGCCGCATTGAAGTCGGGTCCGGAGACCTCCCCTACTATGTGAGACAGCTGTCATCCCTTGAGGGATTTAACGACGTGCGTCGTACCATGACAGGAACGCCCCCGAAAGCAGGCACTGTGGCCCAGAAGCACAGGACAGAGAGACAACTTAAGCAACCCGGCATCTTAGTAGCCGAATCACCAACAGAGGATATGTTCATTCCGGCCAGTCCAGGGACTACCCTGACCTGCCACAGCCCAGCACCTGCAGTGGTTCTCCCCCTCGTGGGTCTACCCCCTGCATGGCAGCTCCTACTGCAAGAGCCACCAGCACTTTCCCGTACCCAGCACATGCTTCGCTGAAGCCCGAAGGCGCAGATCCACAGTCACTGCGGAAACGAGTTTTTTTTCAGTGGTAAATCTGAGGGCAAAATATGATATAATGACATGTTAAGCTGACTAGTCGGAAAAACTGAAGTTAATCAGTGCATAATCTGACTTTAAGACAAGCTGACATAATTGGGACTGAATTCCAAGTTTTTTCTGACACAAAAGCGATGTCGTCTTTAAGATGTTGACACATAATCGAAGTGTTTTCTAAATTGTCATTATCCATCCATAATCTCACCCTAAGCTGAGTGGGATTTAATGTCAACCCTGATAATTGTGGTCTTCCCATGGTCAGCTTTACTGCTAGATGATGTGCATCATTTTTTTTTTCTTCAAGTCGTTTCTCTCTAACCAACATCCTTCTCATCACCATGCCAGTCCCATCAATCCCCCCTTGTCCAACATCAAAACTTATAGATTCTTTGTTGCTTCTCCAGAAAATACCACTCTTAATGGTTTCACTCAGGTCATTTTTTGTATGTCTCCTATGCCCTTCTCCTATCTTTACTTTTGTTCCTTTTTTTTTCTCTCCTCTGTAAGGATGACATCTGCGTTAGCCTCAGAAATGAGTAGTAGCACAGGCCATCTCACTGGGTACAGAGCGTTCAGCCCATTATCTCATGCATTCTGTCTGAGCCACATGATCCCCCACTGCCATTCGACTTGTTGAAAATTGACACTCACCATTCAACTTCCCACGCCACATCCTGCCTCCTCACCCTCGCTGCCCCATATTGCTCACCTTGTCCCTCGTTCTCTTCGCCGCTCACCCTTGTTCCTCAAGATCAAAGCTTTCCCCCTTCAAAACGAAGACACCGCGCCCATCGCACCCCGAATTCTTCAACCAAACATTGCGGATCGCCCTCATCGCCCCGGCTGACATTCAAGCCCTCAAGAGCCCGCTGTACACTGCCCCAAGTCGATCGCACTGCGGTCTGGACTTGGTCTCTGTTTGGAAGGACAATGGTTGGATTAGGATTGGTTCAGGTTCCCTTTGTACGTTTTGTTATCCCCGTTGAAACGTTTTGCTCTCCATCCTTCGTTTTCCCTTTTGATCTTAGACCTATTACTGTAACCTCGCCGCACCCTCACTCTCCCTGCCATCGCTGCGCTCAATGACGCGCACCTCGTTTTATATCTCTTAAATTTTCACTTGTCATCGGACAGTACTCTTTCCGTTACATCGCCGCCGTCGTACCCTAGATCCCGACAATTAACCCTTGTTCTCAACGACTTCACCCCCAATTCCAACGATTCGTTCTTGTTCCCCCATCTTCACCCTACCTTTTCTGTGTTCTAGATTCATAGATTACATGACTCATGTTGAACTTATAAAAGCACTGCCCGGCCTCGCCGAAAGGCAGGCATTCATGGCCCCGCTTCTCCTCTCGTATCTTGTGTGCTTTCTTCTCTTTCCCGATCACCCACCAGCCCACCAGCCCAACCAGCCCAACCATCGACCCACCGCCCGACGATCCCACTTCGTGCCAAGCCGTGAACTCATACGTTTCTGCTTCTTCATCGTTCTAAAACTTTCCCAGATCACGGCGCGATCAAACCTCTCGCCCGCTCTGATCCACCAAGTAGCAGACAAGAATTGCTCGTCTCTGCCCCATCAAGACTAGCTCGCACATTTTCGGATCTCTGAGACGCGGTCTCCTGGTTTGATTTCTAAAACCTCCCTTCTCGAACTCACACGTAGACGCAACATCTACATTACACCTCCTGTAGCCAACACTGCCCCCAAAAGGCTCTCAACCCTTCGGCTTTAAGGTCACCACCAACGGGCACAGGATGTCACCGCATACAATCACACCTGCTGTGTTAAGAGAGTGTGAAGGAGGGAGGAGGGAGGGTGAGGGTCACGCATATATGAGGTTTATTGTGCTTTGATTATGTCCTTTTTTCTGACCATAATGACATCATATGCTGATCCTCAGTGAGATTCGAGTGTATCTTAATCCAAGCCTGAGCTGATGTCTGATTTATGCGTGCATGAATAATCTGACCTTAATGACAGCCACCAGGCAGAGGCTAATCAGGGTATCTTTATTGTGTCATTAGAGACTCTTTCGATAATTGGAATGATAAGAAAAATACATAACACACCACTCAGAAGATGGTGTCATTATATAACATAATCGGACAATAATGAGCAGTCAAAATAAACTCGTTTCTGCAGTGAGTGTGTCCAGGTCTCTGCCTTGCCCGGTGAGACAGACCAACAGCTCACTGGACTAACCACCCTGGGCCAAATCCCGGGGCACTGGGTGGCCTGTCCATGGGTCCCTCCAACAGTCCCACATGGCTGCTCAGCTGGTTTTTATTCCACCAATCCCCAGTTTTACACAACCCTTATCCCGAAGGACCCAGAACAGGCAGCAGAGACCGCATTAGGGCAGGGACAGGCTCAACCCGAAGGAAACCCATCCCAAAGGGGACAACAGACTCACTGACCAGCTCAACCCCAAAGGGGAACCAGAAGGAAATCCTGTCCCAATGGGGGTTTGAACCCCCAACCCCTGCAGGACACACCTGCAGGGAAAGAGGGGACAGGCAAATACACCACCCCGCCCCCAACCAGCCTTGTTGGGTCGTGAGGAGCCTGCTTCACTTTCCAAAAAAAAGTTTATGGTTGACGTAATCATTCTCGGCATGACCCGAAGACGCTCTGTTGTGGCCAATCAGAACTACCACCTGCCCACCTGCCCGGGCGAGCCTGCTGTATACTGTAAAGGTACCCAACGCTCTCGACGCCTGAGAGTGCGTTCAGCGATCTCTGCTCTACAATTAGCTCTTTGAACATGGATAAGGATGACAATCTGGTTCGACGTCGTTCTCGCCGCAGCACTGCGGGCAACCGGTACGCAGCTGGCTCATCTTTCTCTTTCTGAGAACTAATTTAAGACGTTGATAGTATGGAAGCGGCACTTGCGGAGCTTAGCGTTGAAGATGTCAAAGACGAAGTAGACGATAAGGACTTCATTGTTGTTCGAGGTAATCAGTCAATCCTCATCCTTCCCTTTCTCACCGCCCTCGCAGACGAGGAAGATGTCTTCGAATCCGACTTTGAAAGCACGGACGACGATGCTGAAGCAGCACAGCAGGCCTCTGATGCTGGAGAACAGCAAGTGAGGGTTGAGGAGCGTAGGGAAAAGAAGGTGCATTTTTCTGTACTCTCCCAAGTTTGTTAACCTACCATCCAACACAGGCAGCGCAAAGCCGGGTTGCGAGAGCTGCTGCTGTTGCGCACGTACGCATGAGGGTGTCATTCAACCCAGATATATATGAAGATGCAACAGAAGAGGCCCCCATAGTGGCGAAGAAGAAGCGACGGGTGTCGCTTGGACTAGCAATCGATGCAGAGACGGGCGAAGTTATCAATAATGCACAGCGGCAAAGCAGGCGGTCTCATACCGTCTTAAACACGAGTGCTACAGCCTTACGAATGAAAAAGGATGCTGAGGATAAGAAGGTGCGTTCACGGCATCAATCCCCGAGAAAGCGGCCACTCATCCGAGCGTAAGGAAGTCCGTTCCCAAGAAATCGAAGGTCAAGGTGCCTGCGCTCACGCAAGACGAGCTTATCGCGCGCGCATTGGACATGGAGGAGGGCAACATCGTAGAACATAAGAATTATCTCTTTGTTGAGGAAGAGAAGAGGAAGCGGGCACACGCAGTCCGGGCAACGATTTCAGGTCCTCTCTTGAGATCGGTCAGCCGGCGTGAGATGGTCTCAGTACCCACTGAAACGCAATGTGCTCCCGGTATGTTGAGACTGTCGTACGCGCACGTTTTCCAATTACTTACTCTAGAAGATGGTGAAACCCTCCCCTCGAGCCCAACAACGGGGTCAGGGCATCCAGACACAAAGGCAACGACTTTACAATCTGGAGACAGTGCTTCTGCAACGCAGGCGGTGTGTCCGCCTAAGCCTCACAAAGAAGAGGCAACAAAGAACTATGTCATTCATGAGACCTCCCAGGACGAGTCAGCAACGCGGCCTCTATGGAAAGATACCATGACAGCGATGTTTGGTGATCACGTAAAGTGGGAGGACGTTAAAGCATACGTGAGTAGGGGGCGACCACTCTGTGAGTTATGCATTTATTACCACCTTCTTTCTCTGAGAAATTACACCAGCTCGACCCGTACAGCTATGTTCCATAACAGGCCGCCCGGCGCGATATATCGATCCCCGCAGCAACGTACCTTATGCGACACCAGCAGCCTTTCGCATACTTACCATGATGTTGAACCACGAATATGTCTGGAGTCATGCACTTGGTTGCTACGTAACCCCTCCGCAAAATTCCTTACTTATGCCACATGATGGGACTGCGCAGACTAGTCCTTCAACGAAATAATTCTCTTAGCGTGCTACCGATCGTAGTAGTTGTAGTATGACCCTACCATCATCCGCACAACGCGCACCATACCCCGGACCTAAATAAGATGAGCTCACGATGATAGCAAGACTTCTGGTGGACGGTGACATGGTGACATTCTAGGCATGACTACGTGTGCTTATTTATAGTCACTACTGTACTCTCCTTAAATATTGAATGAACTTCGATACTCTGTACTTATATTGTACCCATGTCTCCTGCCTTTGGTCATAGTCAGGATCCCGTCGCCTCCAAGTTCGTAAGTTACTGATGCACCGATGTGTAATAGGTGTAATAGTCCGCAATTTTCAAACGACGCCGCGTTAGCCTGAGAACGCCTCTTGAGCGACCGACCTCCATCACCTGAGCAAGACAGTCATGTATTCCCATTCAGACAACACCTCTCGACCTTGGACTGGGCAGTCGCATGCGACATCCCTCACTCGCCCCCATACGCAGTCCCGCCCAGGCACAGCCCCTACGACAGCTGCGAATTCACGCTTTGATGCTAGCTTCGTCATCGCTTTACTGGAGGGTCGTGGTATCGCCCGAGAAGTTGGCATAGCTGCGCTCGATCGCGATACTGGTCGTGCGATGTTGATTCAGGTACAACTATCGGTCGCCGTATACTATGTAGCACATTTGCCTGACCACTAGACGTAGCTTGCTGACTGCCAGACATATGTGAAAACCCTTCACCAGATGCACCTTCACAACCCAAACCTCATCTTAATTCCGGATACCTTTTTGTCCTTCAAAGATAACCTAGGGCCGTCATCTACCAGGAACATCCCGAACTCGACATCGCTGCTTGTACAATGCCTTCATGATGAATTTCCCGGAGTTCCAGTTGAGCCTGTGTTGCGCAAATACTGGAACGAAGATGCAGGTATATCCGGGATTTATGTGGTCAAACATCTCCCATATCTTCAGTCATAAGGTCTCGAATTCGTGTCTCAACTCTGCGTCCAGGATGAGGAACGAGCGGCGACAATACTTGCTGTGTCACGAAAGTGCGCACATATGCATATATGCGACCCTTTCGCCATCTTTGCACGTTCTGATGCCCCCGGATGTCAGATATTATGCCTTATCTGCCGCATCAGCAGTATTCAAATACGTAGAAATCAAGCTGAATACACAGTTTTCGAGCGGGTCGTTACGCATTCGTTACGTCCCCGTCGAAGGGACGATGATGATTGACCCGGAAACAGCGCGCACTTTGGAAATCGTTGACAATATGGGGAATGCAAGGTCACCCCATTCATTATTTGGGTATGTATCTCTTCCCTTCGCAGAGGAGTACTCACTGCTTCTCAGCGTCGTAAATCATTGCTCTACCGCCATGGCGAGACGACTCTTACGTGCAAATCTACTAGCACCAGTCACAGGCACGCCCTAAAACCGATCGGCTTAAACTACTCTTTTTCCTGACTCCTTACTTAGTAGGATCCGCGCTAGAAGCACGACTGGATGTCGTCGGAGGTAATCTGAGTCTGTGGACCTGATCAAACTCCGTTCACATCTTCGTCAGAGTTGGTCCATTCGGAAGACAGGTTCACGGAGGTCAAGGATGCTTTGAAACATCTTTGTAAAGTAGACCTCGACAAGCTCATCAGCTCCGTACGTGATTGCAGCAGTCCACGTTTTTGTTCACCTATACTGAGGCGGCGCAGCTGGCCTCAAATGAGACTCGGGAAGCTAGTTCGGCGCGGACAGCCTCCTCACGGGTGATCCAGATGCTCAGCTTACGGGACGTTGTGCGACACTTGCCCGCATTGCAGAAGGCTCTCGTTGGTTCGAAGAGCGACTTGTTGAGAATCATGTGTAACGTACGTTACGAGATTCTCACACATTCTCAACATATGAGGCCCAATCACAGATGCTGTCTGACGAACGCTTGGTCAAGGTCGAACGACTGGTTTCGGAGAATTTGAATGAGGATGCGTCACTCCAAAAAGTGTGTCCCCTTCACCCTACGACCATGGCGGAGCCAATGACTTTTCATGTCAGACGGGCATCGAAGCGATCAATGCTCGGGTGTACGCTGTGAAGGTGAGCGTGTCATGGTCGGTCTCTATACATTTTGTCACCTAGGGCCCCTCAGGCAAATTGTAACCCCCTTCTCGATGTCGCCCGCGAGACATACAAGGAGAACATTGGAGACATTTATGCGTTGCACGATAGTCTCTCCGAGAAGCATGGCATGCCCATGCAGCTTGTATATCAGGAATCTGGTTTTCTATTTTCGATTAGGAAGGGGGATCTTGCCGAAGGAAAGCTACCCTGGGGTTTCACTAATCTATCGATGCAAAGAGGAAGATGGCTGTTTACGAGCATGGAACTGGTGAACAATTCGAGCACCTTCATTGATACGCCACACTGACCCTCGAATACAGAAAAAACGCAACGCCAGGATGAAGGATGCCCTTGAAGAAGCCCTCATTCTGAGCTATTCGTAAGTGGACCTCCTTCTCGCCTTCTGTACCTCATTCACACGCTCTAGAACTATCAAAGATCTTGTCTCTACTGTTCTGATGGATATTGGAGCTCTCTATAAAGCCTCAGAAGCGGTCTGCTCTTCTTCCGTCGTGAATAGAGCCATCACCTAAGGCGCGACGTTTCAATCCAGATAGCCATATTGGACATGTTGTGGTCCTTTGCTCACGTCTCTATTAGTTCGTCAACGTTGCGTTTTGCGGCTAAATTCTTACCTGGCCCTCTACAGTGAAGAGTTATGGTAATAGTCCCCTCACTGTGCGAACCTTGGACCCTGATTGAATGACTAGTCCGTCCCGAGTTTACTGGCACCTTGGCAATCAAGGCTGGGCGTCATCCGATTCTAGAAAACATTCAGTCGGTGGGCATGCTTGTGCCGAACGACGTGTATTGCTCCGATTGTACGTCTTTCCAAGTGATACGTGGTCCTAAGTGAGTAGCCAAAAACGCCCATGCGATGCGCGATGCAATGATCTCTTACGTCCTTAGCATGTCTGGTATGTTGCAAGACGGCGTGACTACCCACCACTCACCTTACCTAGGGAAAAGCACATATCTCAAGAAAATTGGCTTACTGACAGTTATGGCACAATGTGGTTGTTTCGTCCCGGCAGAGTATGCAAGTTTTCGGTGAGCCCGGCGCCTCATTATTGTTACCACTACACATTCACTCCTTTTAGTATTCACAGTCATCTTCTGACGCGTCTCTCAAACGACGACGACATGGAAAAAAATCTCAGCACATTTGCCAATGAGATGGTGTCTTGCGCAATGATTTTAGGCCTTGCGTCCTCACAGGCGTTAGTTCTAATTGATGAATTGGGCAGAGCCACATCTCCAAGGGAAGGTGTGGGTATCTCCCACGCCATCGCAGAAGAACTAATCAAACTCAAAGTAAGTTTTGCGTACGACATGCGTTAACTAACTGACACTTTGTAGTGTTTCACTTTCTTCGCTACGTGAGATAACATCATAGGATCGTCTATTGACCCACGCTCATGCGGTGTCTCAGCCACTTCCACGACCTTTCTGTTACATTATCCCGCCAACCGACTGTTGTCCAGTAGATGCATCAGCCCCGACTTGCCTGTGAACGTACTGACGTCTCTCCAGCCTGCATTTATCAGTTCGGGTATGCTACTTGCTACCTGCCAGAGTCATTTCAAATCCTCACACCTAACAGAGGTCACCTGTTTCGAGCTCTAATATCGGCCTCACCTTCACATACAAGTATTCTTTTGCCACTCCGTCCGTCATGACCTCATGTATGCTTTTCAGGATAGTGAATGGTTTGGCAGTTGAATTGGATCATTATGGTACCATCATCTATCATAGCCAAACTTGTTTGGAGTCTGAGATTTGCGAAACGCATCGCAGGTCTTCACCTAGCACGCTTGGCGGACCTGCCAAGGGACGTGCTCACAGAAACTGAGCAAATTGCGCACCATCTTGGCGATGAATCAAAATGGAAGCACGATAGCAGCGAATCCTCTAAGGTTGCCCGAAGGCGGAAGGCTGTCCTGAAGGTATATTGGGCCACATCGCCCTCGAACCATCAAAGATATCTATCATGTCTTACTCATTCCCCCCCGTACTTCCCAGCTGCGGACAACGTTGACACAAGCTTTTGAACATTCGAGGCTCCCGGACCGCGACTTCCTTGGCTATTTGACTACTTTGCAGGAAAAGTTGACAAAGGAACTCGCCAATAACCTTTCATGATACATGGATGCACCCCAAAAGCGGCTTCTAAATACTCGGATTCGGAGTCTGTCTACCACCGCGGCCATTGTGCTATTACAAACATTTCAGTTGGCTCGTGGCTGGAAACTCGTTATCTTGATCATTCCAGTTTTAGTCTAGTCTACCTGCAACTCAAATTTGCATTTCCCCGTCGTCATACAGGGCATCAAGTATACAGTGTAAATATGGAAAGTACACGATATGATGTGAATTACACTGTGTAAACTCGAGGCTCTTCCCTCGACCTCGAACTAAGTTTAGCTCGAAAAGTGGATTGTTCTCCAATCTTTACCAACCTTTGGCAAACCAAGGTAGAAAGTCGATGAGAATTCGGGATGATCCGGGTTCACCCCCAAAGCGTAAAACAAAAAAGATAAACAGGTAAATCACAGTTCCTGATACAGTCTATGGCTTAATTTTTGCGCTCTCCGAGCTCCGTTCGAGACCTCTCGGTGCAAATCCCGACGAAGACCTACCGCGCGTTGGGACAGATCGCCCTGGGTTTGTTCGTTTGTCGCCACTAGGAGCTGATCGATGAGCGTATAGGGTAGCCATGTCGACATGGCCGTTTTAGGTGGGTTCTGTGCAAGACGCGACTCAGTCTACCCTCAGAGATCATGTGAGTCGAGTGCATGATGAGCCAACATCTAGAGGAGAAACGCACACTGTGGATAAGGGCCAACACAAGTTCCAGCGCCAGTTCAAGCAGCTCGAAGCGCATACACGCACGGATAAGCCACTCTGAATCATGCTCCTTTTTTTCGAACTATCAGATTTCCGGGAGCAACAACATAGAAGCGGGATCATTACCTCCAATCTGCGGATTAGCCATGGAGGGGGGGTGGATGAGCGCTCCAATCCGATTATTGTCTCAAAGACGACCTTCGAGTAACGGAGGTCTGTATCCAGACCATCGTGGCGCTCGAGCGACTGCCGTAGGTACCTCCATCCACGGTCAGAAGGTGTGCCAGCCCAGGATGTGACTTTATCAGTGAGCAACCAGTCGGTGGTGTCTGCCGATCTGTGCCACAAGTCAGCGACGCTAGGAGACGCAAGAAATCTGTAGGACCCACGAAACAGCCTCTGGGTTGCGACCCAGCCGGAGGCATTGTCTCGTCAGATGCGAAAACAAGTCGGTCATGTCAATTTCAAGGGTACGGGCGGTGGCCATGGCTAGATTGAAGCTGTTGTTTTGGACCAACCTCAGGACGACGGATTCAGGAGAGCGTAGACTCGCTATCGTGTCAATTGGGTCAGCTCCTCATACTCTGCATATGCTAGGTCATGCTCACCACTTGAGCGCAACAGCTCCGGATCCTTTCTCACAAGATTCAGTTGGGCGCCCAACAAGGTGGATTCTGCGATTACGTCGGAAAGTTTGATTACTTCTAAGTCACGCTTCCCACTGGCGAATCTGTCCTCAGGGATATGCCGTGTGAGCTTACGACGCTTCCGCTCTGACTGTCTTGTCCCAAGTCCTTCCGGCGCAATGGGGAGAGTGATCCACGCGTCCTTCTGGTCGAGCAGAGTAAGGGCATTTGAAGAGACAATCAAGGCTTCGAGCTGTTGTTCGGCTAGTGAGAGATACTGCGCCAGTTCGGTGGTGTTGCTCAGAACTGCAAGCTTTCTGGCGCGCTGGTACATTGCAAGAGCCGCTGAGGAATGTGTGAACACAAAAGGAATATAGAGCACAAAATATATAGCTAGCTCACCATTCCTGTAGTCACCATGGGTCACATACCACGTATACAGGATCCGAGAATAGAAAGGCTGGACGCGGGGGTCCGCATTCCGCGCCTTGAATGACAATGATCCTTCTACCTCATCGGCAATGCCAACAAAGTTGAAGGACATGAGACGCTCGATTGCATGCTCCTCGCACATTCGGTGGACCAAGTGCTGAGCACAATTACGCCGCCTACGAAGATGCGTTAGTTGGGGAGAAGTCCTTCATGCCTGATGACTAACAGCATATCGTGCGGAGTTGCCATTAGCGCCGCGTACGCTTCATCCCAATATCCCAAATCTGTTACACCCCTGATGACGGTGCTCCACAGATCATTGGTGTCCCAATCTGGTGGCGCGTTCGATATTGCCAACTTGGCAAAGTGGACGTCGTGGTCTGTGAGAGACGCAGACTTGAACAACGAGGAAGCGTGAAGGTAAAACCCAAACATCGAGTCGAAGAGCTGGCCTCCAGGAAGGACCGCTGCGAGGGCATCAGCGTCCTCGAAGGATAAGGCGCTATACGGGCCTGTCAAAAATAAGCGTTGGTTGGGGCAAGTAACGCGATAAGAGGCAGCAACGTACCAAAACTACCTGCCAGGTTGTCCAAGGCCTCCGCCGCCTCTGCATCTCTTCCGACATCCAACCACAGCCTCGCCCAAATGTACATAACAGCTGGTGTCCGCGGCAACCATTCTAATGTCTCCCTGGCCGCGTCCAGAAATTTCAGAGAGCGGAGACGCTCGCACCACAGCACCTCCAGTCGCGAAGCATGTGCCGTCGAAGTAGCCTGCAGTAGCCCGCTCATATCGAGGAACGCATGCGCAGCGACAGCGAGCGGCGCATCGACTGCGGCGCCACCTATCTGCTCAAGCAAACACGGGAACAAGGCAGGTGTCGGCGCGGATACGGCTGGAGCGCTGCGAGACATTCCGAGGGTACGGAGGCGCGCAGCAACCTCGTCCGTGTCGTCTACGTTGGTGAAAGGAGCGGCATCGAATGCGGGTTGCTCGGCGGTATAGCGTAGCATGGAAACGCCGCGAAAAACGGCGAATATTTCGGAGAGTAGGCTGGGGTCCCAGTCTTCCAGATCTTCGGCGAAGAAAAAGAGGAGCGCGACAAGGGCCAAAATGAAGTCGTATCGCGCTTGGACTGAATGCGTCGCATACGATGCGGCCAGCATGCGCGTGTATATGGAGACGTGTTGGGGTAGCAAGAGTTCGACTTCGTCCTCCTCCATCTTTACGGCACGATCGAAGCCACCGACGAGGTCCAAAACGAGACGGGTCGAAGCTTCGAGGTCAGCCACACTCTGAAGGCGTCCCACGAGCCAACTCTCCGCGCCATCATCGAGGGAGTCACGGAACGCAACACGCGCGGCTGTGTCGGCGATGACATCCGCGAATGGAAACGCCACTTCTTGTTGCGTGAGATCTACCACGCGTCCTTCGAGTGCTCGAAGCGCACGAGGCCCGAGTCGTGTGCGAAGATTCCATGCGATTTCACATACTGCAAATTGAGGTTCAGCGCCCAAGTCGGCGCGGAGGTGGCGGTGCAACCGCAAGGGCAAGTCTTCGACAGCAAGTGCGCCTGTACGTTCACGCTCGGCGAGGAGGACCTCTCCGCGAGGACTCATACCAAGTGCGAGCGGCCAGCGCGCGGAGCGCTCGACGGCACGGCAGCGTGCGATAAAACCTTCCCAATCTCGCTTGAGGGAGATCCAGTATTTGTCATACAGCAGGGCCCCCGTTTGGGTATCGCGAGATAATGTCACAGTACACCCAACGACGGCGGCTATTTGCTCCCCTAGGGACACATACGACGTAATGAGTGGTGCAGGGGGGGGACCAGGAAGTGATCGGCACGCGTCAGTGTATTGATCGATGGCGGTGCGAAGGGTATAAGTGGAAAAGACGCCAGGACGCATGACGGCAGAGAAGAACGTGTCCGTGAGCGAGCTTGGGGAAAGCAACAACTCGTCCAGGTGAGCAGGGGTTAGGTCAGGTTCGAAAGGATAGAGGACGATGCGCCAATCAACACCTTCAGGTTCATTGGAGACGTCCAACATGGGTATGTCGAGAATTTCAACTGCTGCCTGGCCCTGACGATCCCATAAAGTGTGGAGATGCCCGTTGATAACAGCAAAGTCTTGCAAATGGCCGTGTGCGCTCTCGCGTGAGGCCTCAAACGTTTCCACTAGCTGGAGATGGTCATTCGAAGCGCTGAACAATTGGAAGAAACCTCCAGAGGAAGAAGAGGCAGACGTTGGAATGAAGACGAGGACGTTCGGACCGTCGTAGATGGTAATGAGCTTTTGTGGTGATGGGTCAAGAAGAACGCTCGGCTTGCTCGACGAAGTAGCCATGCCAGGTGATAGCTCTCTACCGGGAGAAGGCAGGGAGGGGAGTACTTTGGCTGAGGTGCAGCCACTCCGTGCAGTCCACAAACGAAGGGTTCGGTCACGAGAAAGCGTCCAGACATGACCAATGTCAGTTGGCTGGGGGTGACTCGCCATGGCGATTATATGCGACCCATCTGTAGAGCCTTGGTGAAGGAAGGATGTGAGCGATCCAAGGAACGTATTGTGATGAAAGAGGTTCTCGGTCCAGTGATCTTTGGATGTAGAAATGAGAATGGAGAGAAGCGGAAGGAAAAGAACAGACAGACCTGCGGTAGTCTTATCACCAATATTCTCAGCATCTAGACGAATGAGTGACCCGTTTGTAAGGGCAAGTGCGACTGTATGTGTGCCTTGAACTTGAACGAGGGCCTGAAGATACTCTGGCGCATATTTGAGATGGTATTCGCGACACCAGTTATTGACCATATGGGTTGACCAGAGTTGCTGAGGTGTTTGCAACGGTAGGACAATGCGATAGAGGGAACCGCTCGCTGTTACTGCGAGGATGTGCAGCTCGCGAGTTTCCCACAAGACTATAGCAGGGTTCGGCAGGATGGTATAGGGAAAGACAAAGCGGATGGGGGGCGTCTCTGTAGAAAGAGAGAGCAGCTCGACGATGAGACCATTGTGAATGAGCCGGAGGAGGATGACGCCGGTTTGCACCGAGTGAAAGAAGGACGCGTATTGTGCGTGTTCGGGTGGTGGTTCGTCGTCGGTCGCTTGAGGCGGGAACGGCACGTGGGGTTTTGAGGTAGAGATGGAAATTGCGGAGGTTTGCGAGGGGGAATAAACATCGGACAAGTGGGAGGAGATGAGCACTTTATCTGCTGCTACCGCTGCCGCCATGAGTTGCGTTCACCCGTCGGTCTCGCGCGCCTTGCAACTTGACCCGCATACAAACACATACAAATAACGCGTGCAGAATCCCGGTTCGTTCGGTCCGCCCTTCCTCCCAATTGACAATTGACTAAACCACTATGGGCCAATTGGTTTCCCGAATCAAGCTGGTATTAGACACTCTCGCTCAACTCGATGCAGAGTACCGCGCGATCAAAGAAAGGATAGACCTCTCCCCGGGTTTGCCGGTAAACAAACCAACGCTACCATTTTGGTCGATACCACCAGCCCAAGTGCCAACATCCAATACATCCTTACCCACCCATGCCGACATTGTAGTCATTGGGTCGGGCATCACGGGTTTATCGTGCACCCGCACCTTGTTAAAAAAGGGACCGACTGATCTCCGCATCCTCGTGCTTGAGGCGCGAGATGTGTGTTCGGGTGCTACGGGCAGGTGAGTTGCTCCTTTCATACGTTAGGCCCGGACGAACTTCGTCCTCGACACACCTGGCCGTGTATTATCCCCCAGGAACGGCGGGCATATCAGTCCCCCACTATTTCAAGACTATTTACTGCTCAAGTCGGAATTTGGGATCGAGTCGGCGAAGCGCATCATTCGTTTCCGCCGTGCGCACCTTTCAGCCCTTCGTGAAGCCGTCGAGGACATCGGTGCCCTTGATCATTCACAGATCCGCGACGTAGAACATCTCGACGTTCATTTCGAACACGGCCCATTTGAACAACAGGTAAAACGACTCGAAGCGTGGCGTGAAGACATGCCCGAAGAATCGGAAGGCTGCCGTGTTATCGAGGGCAATGAGGCCGCCAAGGTCACTTTGCTCGCTGCTCCCTTCTCAGTCATACTGACGAGAAACAACCACAAATGGTTCGAAGTAGATGTTCCAACTTTCTGAACGTGTAGTGGGAGTCATCGCCTCTCCTGGTGGTGCAGCACATCCCTACCGCACCGTGACATCCATCTTTGCGGATCTTCTAAAGCGTTATCCGGAACGGTGAGCAACATATGCGCCACATCACACACGTGCAGCTGCTGATACGCGCGGCAAGGGTCGACCTCTTCACCCACACACCATGCACAGGAATCACTTCCCCATCCACCGTCACACCGTACTACACCGTTCAGACACCGCGCGGTACCCTGACCGCTCATCACATCATCCACGCCACCAACGGATGGTCATCGCACCTCCTCTCTGGCCTGCGTGGCACAATCATCCCGCTTCGCGGCACGATGACCGCGCAGCGTCCCGGCTCCGGTCTTCCACCTGCTACAACCGGCAGCAGACGTGCCCATGTCTTCTACGATACCCCGCCGGGCTTTGATTACCTGACGCAATTGCCTAAGAACGACGAGGCTAACGGCGATGGGGAGTTGCTTTTCGGTGGCGGCGCTATGCAAGGTGGGCGTCCCGTCCTGTCAGAGGTCGGGGTTGCCGACGACAGTGGGTACAGTCTAGCCATCGCATCTCACGTGCAGGGCGCGCTGCCGGAATACTTTGGTCGTGGTAATTGGGGCGCGGAGAGCGTGGACGACTCTCCCGAAGAGGGGGAGGGTGGGGCAACTTGGGACGCGGGGCGCATCAAGGCGCTCTGGACGGGCATTCTTGGTTTTTCGGCAGACCTGCAGCCATGGGTCGGACGGGTGCCATCTGGCATCTCGTGTCGCGCTGCTCCCCCGGCCCCAGCCTTGCTTACGAGAGTATCTGATAATGCTGCCGTATCTGATAGGACCCGTGTTGCTCTTCCTTTAGCCCCGCCGGGAGAGTGGGTCTCCGCGGGCTACAGCGGAGAAGGCATGGTTCATGCCTGGTTATGTGCTCATGCGCTCGCATTGATGGTTCTTGGACTGGAAAATGAGGAGGGCGTGCACACGTGGTTCCCTAATGAGTATCGCCTGACCGAGAAGCGGTGGAAGAGGGCAACCATTGAACGGTTTATGGCAAAATTTTAAATTAGGAACCGTCCTCTGGACATAGTATTTCACACAACGTCGTACGTGTATGAAAAGCATTGTTGGTCCGGGCTGGACATTTGCTCTGTCCGGCCACGTATAGTATGTTCTGAAAATACAATTCGTGAGGGATACGGCGCTACGGAGAGTGAGTGAGATCCCAGATCGTCGGTTAGCATTTCAGGAAGAAAGCACGGTTGTCGTCCGAGTCGAGTTGTAAACATGTAAATGGTTGCAAACGACCAAAACCCTACAGTGGGGTGCCGAGCTTGGTTCACGTTTTGATACGCTAACACGCTAAGGGTGGGAGGATGTCAACGAGGATACGGATAGAATGGGGTATATATAACTCCTTCACGAAAAGTACACCGCAGCTTCCATAGGGGACACGGAGATAAGACATCGATCGGTGTTTCGTGTGTTGTTTCAGCTTCATGTCAACGTTTATAGGTCGTTGCGGGGAACGAGGCTTGCCAAAGTAAAAGAAGACGCTAGATCGTCACGTAATTCGTCACATTGTTTCAGGCATTTACTACATTGCGCGGTGACAATTGGAAAAAGAAACGGTACGTGAATGTGGCGCCTGCGCGGCGCTCGAGCTTCCCAACTGACAACCTCGCGATTCCAACATGTTGAAAAGAAGCGAAAAGGTAGGACAGAAAGTGGCGGAGAATAGGAGAAAGTCCGTGGGTGGCGACAGTGGAAAAAAAGAACAAATTGGATGGAAGCGAGCTCATCCAGAAATCTTTTCCCGACGTCGGGAAAGGAATGATGGCAGTTACCTCGCACCGGATTCTGCACTGCTTTTCTCCTGAGAGAACACGACCAGGTCCGGCTAAATCGTAACCCCTGACTATGACTTACGCAAATCTGTTGGCAGCTACAATAGGGTCTTCCTTATACGGTCGATTGAGGTCGATTGCTTTGTCGCTTCGTAGGGGCTTTCTAGGAATGGCATCCGGTTTGACAACTGATAAAGGCAGGGGACGAGCGCAAGACCGCTCACTCCCCTTGCTTGCTAGAAAAACGGGTGGCTGAGGACGTCTTTAACGAATAGTATTTGCTTGCCGTAAACACCTGGGGAGGTGGCGCCGAAGCTACAGGAGCAGAGGATTGAGAAAAGGAAAGTGTGAAAGAAATTGAACATTTCATCGAAGCGGTATAGATCGTCCCATTCTCGAGAGGGGATATGCAAAGTTGGGGTATTGCCCCTTGTTGTCAGTCGTGAAAGGGAGGGGGACCAAATACAACAAATGGCGTCTGAGCGGTTAAATTTGGTGGTTGGTACGGGGCAATAATAGATTGAGGCTGCGAAAAAAAAAATGATGGAGATTGTGATGCGAAAGAACGGAGAGGGAAAAAAAGAACAAGCAGTTGATTCGAAACCAAGGAATGTCAGTCGGTTAGAATAGTACTGTTGGTGTAGTGGATGCAGCCAGTGACTTGATGGGAGATATTGTAATCGGCCGTTCGTGATCAGGGTGCCAGTAAGGGCTGCCCTTAATCATCATTATTCGATTCGACCACACCTCGGCATGCCTGTGGCGTGGAGACCGTCGTTGATCGGAGTTGTTTTTTTTGTTTTTTCGCCTCCGAGGGCGTGGATTCGAGGTTTTTTAAAACCTGCCATGTCTCTCTATCTCTATCTGCCTCGAGTGTGCGTTGAGTTTGATCACGGAAAAATTTCGCGTCATGGGTGCTTTCTGGGGTGGGGGAAAATCGGAATAAAACGAAGGTGTTGAGTAGTTTGTGAGCAAGCAAGGCTATAGATAGTACTGTATGGGTGAGATTGAGGTGAGGCCTGGCAGAACTGGAACTGAGGCTGGCTGAGCCCGCCTCCGGTTGAGTTTGTTTGCGCCGGCTCTGGCCGACGGTTGCGGTTGCCCTCCCAAGTCTCATCCTCCTCCTCCCTCCTTACCAGCTCAGCTCAGCGCTCTGCCGCTGTGCTTGCTCTCTCTTTTCCTCTCTTCTCCTCTCCAATCCCCGTCTCCTCTTCCCTCATTTCCTCCCCTCCCCTCGTCATCAATCACAGCGAGCTCTCGATCCTTCCCTTTCCCGTATATCCCTTTGGTTGTAAGTTCGGTCCAGAGATTTGAACGCATCATTCATTCAACACATCACACAAGCTAGGCGGAGACATCTTTCCGTCCTCAAAACAATACCTTTTCATCGCATCTTTCTTTCTTTTCTTCTCCTCTTCCTCCCTTTCTCTCTTTCCTAGTCCATGGCAGTTCTTGTCTCCCAGGACTGGCACCCTCCCAAAGATCACGCAATGGATTCACCCACTCCAAACTCGTCCAACCCCTCCGTTCCCCGCCAGCGCGTGTCGCCTTCCAACGATCCCTCTTCTGCATCCTCCCGTGTTTCTTCATCACAAAACCACCAATATCCTTACCCCGTTCAACAACAACAGGCTGGATGGAACGCTCACGCTCAGCCTTTCTACCCTGCTGCCTTCTACCAAAACCCCCACCAGCAGCCGTACCCAATGCATCCATCTCAGCAAGGCCAAGTCCCGCCTCACGGCCCGTTTTTCGATCCAAATGCTCAATTTGCCCAATGGGCTTATCAGCAAATGATGTTCAATGCCCAGCAGCAGGCACACCAGCTTTCCCAGCACGGACCGGCCTCGTCTTCCCAACGCGGGCGCTCTAATCCTAGCTCTCCAGTTGAATTTTTCGCTCAAAACCAACTCCACAACTTCAGCCCTTTCCCTTCTGGGACACCTCCTCCCCATGCGTCTCAATTGCCGAATGGCTACCGTCCAGGCGCCACCCCGAACGGCCCTGGTAATGGCTCCTCCACGTCTTATGACGGGTTCCATCCCTATCGCCGGCCTAATCATCGCCAGGCAACGTCGTCGTCTTCCTCTGACCAGCCTGCTACCGGTGATTGGCGTCAACAGGCTATTCAACCCCCCTATGCACGTGCTGATGCGGCCGGTTCGACCACGTCAGTCAACTCGACTGGGAGCGGTTCTCGACAACGTACTTCCAGTTTACAAGGTTCCCCAAATAGTACCTCGGGATCGCCCCATCATCTCACTGGCAACAGCACCACTACTGGCAGTGTACGTAGTCGCAACGGGCCATCACCACAACAGCAGGCGCATACGTCCACAGGCTCCACGGGCCGAAATGGTGGCAACCTCCCTACCTCCACTTCGTCTTCCAACCCATCGTCCACACGTCCCCATCACCGCAATCCCTCGTCCTCCTCTTCCGCTTCTTCCGTCCCTCGCGCTTCTCAATCCGGTTCGTCGGTCTTACACGCACCAACGCCACGTCCAGCACGGCCTTCGCCACTGTCACAGGGCGTGTCAACAGCTGAGAAGCGTATGTCACGTGATGACAGCGAATTGATCGAGCAGCTCCCCAACGCTGCTGCCATTCGTAGCGGCGGGCTCAAGGTTCGAATACGTCGCGCCCTCTCCCTCGGTGCTTCCCAAGCAATAACCGAAGAGGAGTCGTCGCCCGTAACGCCTTCGTCTTCTTCACCGCTCACCAGCCAAGGTACGGAATTGCAAAGCAATGCCGCGGACGCTGGGGATACCGGATCCACGGCTACGAAACAGGCCA
>QFFA01010136.1:0-17976 GCA_003316565.1 Russula foetens | reverse complement strand
AATCGGGGGCCCTACCCACCGTGTGCGGCCCCTACAGCGACATTATTGACAAAACAAAAGCCGCAAGGCGTGTCTTCTCCACAGTGATGGCCAGGGGGCCGGACGGCGACGAAGGCACTCCGTGCTGGGTCGGGAGAACCAGGCGTAGGTGGTTTCAAGATGGCATCAACCGCTTCGCACACTGTGCCGAGAGCCCCTTGGATCGCGTCCACAGACGTCGGACACACTGCCCGTAAGGTCAGCGATGCGATGCAAACCAAAGACGGGGATAAAAAAACATCACTGTACAGGTCGCCCTGCGGAAGTCCGCTTGGGATTTCCGACTGCCCATTCGAGATCTTTTCGACGCTGTGACCAGCCCATTCGACGAGCTTCTCGAGATAGACGTCCCCGTCGATATCGCCGTGGACGTACTTCACAGCGGGGTGGTTGAGAATATCGACCTTGGCGGAGCTCGGCACCACTTGGACGGGAAGTCCCTTCGGCAGACGAAGTTCGGCCGAGCCTTCCTGTTCGAGTCTCAGATTTTCAATGGCTTCGACGAGCGAGTCAGCTTCCGAGTTCTCCGAGCCTGTGACGGGAAGGGACTCTTCTAGACGAGATATGGCAGCAGAAACCCCGATCTTTACGGCTCGCAGCCGCTCGGGGCGTTCGAAGACGTGAGACGAGTCTTTGGTCCTTATATACTTGTGCTGAAGGCATGCGTCTTGAATAAATACGGCCGTAGATGGGCCAGTATTGGAGTGGGGATTGGTTCCAAAGACATCCATGGTGGTGGTGGGACACCAGACGCGACTTATCGTGGAACGCGATAGCATCACGTGAAACGCGAACCGTGAAAAATAATTACCATAATGGACAGAAATCTTATCTGATTTCCCTTCTTCAGATCAAAAGTCCATCACGATGACGTGACCTCTCACACTTTCAACCATGGCAATGGACGCGTTCTATCGAGACCCTGGACCGGCAAGCCAACCATCGACGTATACTCAACTCCATCGACCATACTTCACACCCTATGACGTCGTCAAGCTATCGGAGAAGCAGCGAGGAAAGTTGTCAACTTCTCAAGAGGAGAAGGCGAGGCAACAGGCATGCGGTTTCGCCGAATCTGTTGGAGCCAAAATCGGGTTGTGAGTGTGCCCACTCCGTCGTCACATTGTGGAGCACGCTGACCGACGCGACCTTCTCTTCTACGTCCACACAGCCCCCGAAAGACGATCGCGACGGCGCAAAACTTGTACCACAGATTCCACCTCTTCTTTCCCCGGAAGGATTTCGGTTATCAGGTGCGGCTGGTTCTTGCGGTTCAAAGAGGATCACGCCCTCATTCTCTTGTCTGTTCAGGATGTGACGCTCGCCGCCCTCTACGTATCCTCGAAGATGCACGACACCTTGAAGAAACCTCGAGAAATTCTCATGGCCTCGTATACCGTTCGCTTCCCGGAACTAGCAGCAAAGTCCAAGTCAATCGTTGGGGAGATTGACATGGATCCAGCGGTACGTGAGAAAGACCCAATTTCGAGCACAAACTGTTATTGACTGTCATGACATAGGTTATCGAACAAGACAGACAGAGGCTGTTGGCAGTCGAGCGGTTGATTGTTGAACTTATTTGTTTCAACTTTACCTCCTGCATGCCATTCCCATACGTTATCAAAGCCGGAAAGGGGCTTAAAGGTCTGTTTCCGAACAAACTGCGCGGGCTGTTTGACTGAGAGTGACAAAACCAGCATCGAAACAGTTGACAAAGTTTGCGTGGCGCCTAGCCATCGACAGGTGGGCTCGTCCTCCTCCACATTTTCGAAAGCTGACGACCTTCGCAGCCAAAGAACATTAGTGGCGCTGCAATATCCTCCGCATGTGGTTGCCATAGCCTGCATCTACCTCGCCGCCTTGTTGTCCACATTCGAACAGAGCGAGACCCGTCCCGCTGCTAATTGTCGTGGCAACCACGAGATTGTGGCAATTCTCGGGGATCATGGCCCCTGGGAAAAGCAATTCCAGGCGCAGGTTGACGACCTTGAAGGTATGTCTCAGATACACATCTCCGTTAGTGTTCCCCACTGAATGGTAACCCGTTCGCCCGCTGGACGGACATATTGTCCACCAAATCCAGCAATCTCCCATACGCTTCTCGACCTCCTGATATCCCAAACCCAAAATCCTTCTGCCAACACGACCCCCAACACGCCATCATCTCCGTCGCCCCACATTTCTCGCGCTGCACTGCACATCCCTTTACCGACACCGCACACCTCGGATCAGCTGATGCGGCTTAAAATAGCCATGCGTGAGACCGAGCACCAACCTCGGAGTCGGACACCGATTCTAGGTGATGGATCCCACGATTTTCCGGACGGTGCGGATGCTATCGGACGGAATGAGGGTACGGTTAGGTTTTTATTCGGGCCACACGGCGGGGCTTAAGATGTTACAAAAGTATGTAGACACTGGGTGTTGATGGTGTTAATACAAATGGGATTAGTGGCCCGATCTACGGTATCTTTTGATGAGAGGGTGTATACTTGTGTCCGACTAGGATGCCATCAGCTTCCGAAGGGTGGGAATAAGGACAAGACGAGCGGGGCTTATCAAGGGGGGAATGATCATTCCCCCACCGAGACCCCTCCGATGCCAGGCATCCACTGTGTTTGATGATGAGTCAGCTCAGTTCTGTCACAACACAACAAATGATGATGCATGAAAGAAACACGAACCGAGAGGCTGACCGAGAATGATGATGTCAAAGTAAACCCACAAGCGACCGAGGAACCCATCCACACGACGTCCCGTCACCCTCTTCCAGATCCGTTCGCCGAGGACCGAGCCGCCCTGCAAGAGGAAGAAGAGGGGGACGCGCGAATCCCAGCCGCCTCCCATGGCGAGTATGGTGCATTCGTGGAAGAGGCCGGACGCCAGGAACGTGCCGAGCACGAGGCCGACGTCGCCGGCGATCTTGCGGCCGGGGATGCCGCCAAAGACGAGGAAGGTCTGGCGAAAGAGCTGGTGCCAGCGCTTCGCCCAAAACTCGTGGAGCGACTGGGCCGCCCACGGGTTGTCCATCACCGGCGGCCAGGCGGCGGGCGCGTGGCCGAGGACGGCGACGGCGAGGAGGGTGAGGAGGTCGTAGACGGTGCCGAAGCCGGCGACGAGGGCGCTGCCCGTCAGGACGTGGATCGCGGTCGAGACGAGGAAGCGGGTGGGGTGCGGGAGGTGCGGGAAGAAGATGCTCCCGCCTGTGGGATCGCCGACGCCCGGGACGAGCTTGATGGCGGCGTCGAGGAGGTCGAGGGTGAGGAAGCCGAGGAGGAAGGAGCGGAGCGTCGCGCGGAGGAAGGGCCCGCGTTGTTGGGGTCGCGTGGGCGGTGGCGTGTACACGCCCTCGCCAAAGTCCCATCCGAGGCCGCGCATGGAAAACATGAGCTCGAGGGCATCCTGCGCCCAGGGTGGGAGGGGCAGGCTGGGGTATGGCCGCTGACTCGCTGGCGCTGGTGGGTCTGAAGCGTTTTCCTTGGCGGAGGCGAGGGCTGGTGTCGACATGCCGCCCGGGACGTCTTCGCCTTGTTTGTGGCGACCTGTTCTGGCTAGGGCGAGATCGATGCCCTTGCCGATGAGGACGAAGGAGAAGGAGGCCGCGCCCCAGTTGAACACGTTGTGTCTCGGTTCGAGCCAGACGTAGCCGTATGATGAGTAGAGGGCGGTGGTGATCAAGGTGGGGAGCAAGAGGAGGCGGATGAGATGGGTGTCTGGTCTTCGGCCGAAGTAAGACATGAAGGAGTATGGGATGAATTGGATTAGGGTGAAGGGGGCCGTTTGCCATGTAATCGGGATGCGGTCTTGGTGTGTTGGTACAAAAGTTCTAAATGCCCTGGTCCACCCTGAGGACAAGCTGTGATAGAGTAGGGGTGAGATAGAGGTAGAAGAAGAGAAGGAGGAAAGAGGATACTCTTGGTAGATGGCTACGCTGGCAGTCGCGTTCAAGTTGCTGGTCGCCATACGGTCAGGGTCACGGTGCTAGTCTATCGAGTGTCGAGTGAGAGGCTATAAATGTGCAGCCCATTACCACCACCATCACCGTCATCACCCGCCCACCCGATCTCGTCAGCGTCAGATCGCAGGATCGGGGTTATTGGCTTGATATGGTAAGCCGCGCACCATAATACACCGACTTTGTCATTTCCTCTCATAACACAACACAGAGCTTATTAATATTCAAGCAGAACTAGCTCGCTTTTTCCACTTTGCAAACGCCCACCGACCCCCATACCACCCACTCACGACGAGCACAAAAGTCCCCACAATTCCAGCACCAATATAGCCGGAGTTGTCGTTCACCTGTATCGCGACGCGGCCGCGGCTCCGTCAGCTCGGAATCACAACAATCAGGGGTCCATGGTGAAGCACCTCGGCCCAGAATCTCCACCACCTCCCCGCCAAGCCCTCGTCGTCTTCAGCTGCCTCCCTGCATCTCTCGCAATTGTCCCCTACCAATCCCATCATCGTGATGAACGATATACTACGACCCATCGGATTTTGTCAGGCGAAAAAGTCGCACGCACGCAACGCGCGCAGGGTGGGACTCGCACCTGAACGCTACGACGATGCTCATCAGGGTGAGCACGATACTCAGTCCTGACATCATGTTCCGCTTTACTATCAGCTCTCTGTGTGCTTTTTTTCGGATCTCCCTGGTCCTTGTGCCCGCGTCTACCTCCGCGACCGCTACTGGCTCGTTTTTCTCTTCATCTGAAGACCCAGCTGCGCCACTTGTCGCCGCTTCTCGGTAAGCGCTATATTCTTCTTCCTGTGTGTCATTGTCCTGTGCGGGCTCGAAAAAGCGAAAGCGTTGCTCAGGGAACCCAGTGTAAGAATATAGCATGAGGATAGAGTCTATCGAGTCAACCAATGTCATTCCAGCAGTGAACAGTATCTGAAATTTCAGATCAGCCCAACGTCTGAGAAAGACGAAACGACAAGAACGTTACGGGCAAGATGACGATGTCAGCCGGAGGAATTCGTTTGGAATCTGCGCCCTTTTTTGCAATGGCAGATGCAGCGAGGAGCGCGATGGATGATGCAGTATCAAAGCCTTTACGCTAGTCAGCTAACTAGCCTTTCAAATGCAGGTCGCCTTTACCGAATCCAAATAACACGCCCACCGGGTACATCTAAGCGGGTTGTTCGTATGAGGATACTTAGTATGGGGTATTGCATCAGGATTACCTTCCAAGGGCGGTCTACGAAACGAACCACAGGGCCAAGGATCTTCATCATTATCGTGTTGTTGTACTGCCCATCATCCTCAAGCACGTCCTCAAGTTCGTCCGGCCGCTCGCCCCGGGCCAGCCGCTGTTCTTTGCGCTTCTTGTTCTAATGGACCACTTTTTAGCAAACCTGTCATTGTGCCTGATCGTTCTAACCTGCCGGCGCCTTCTGAGGACTCTATGAAGGATGATGGAATTCGCGAGTCCGACAATAAAGAGGAAGAGCGCGCTAACGGAAGACCCTTTACCGGTAATTTTTTAAGTCCCCCAGTTTATGGACACGATATAATGGCGCACCAACTACTCCACCAACCTGTCCGACGCCATCGATCTTATCGACCACATGGGTACTTATGGCGATGGCTACATTCTACCCGATAGATGGGCTGGACTGTGACAGATGTCAAGTTTACTACTCACCACGACTATTACGATGGTGCTATGCCCGAGCGAGAAGAAGAGGCCGCAGGTGACAGGAAGTTGTCCGAGACTGATGAGTCCCCTGGTCGCGTTGTCGATGGCGCTGACTTGGGCTCAACGATCAAGAAGCCAGGCGTAAATACCTCAACCACTGAGTACTCCACATGCAGAGATGAATAGAAGGGAACGAGAGAAAATACAGCACACACACATCACCTGATGTGATCCGCATCAAGCGCTGAAAGAGAAGAGGGGGGGGTCTAAGGAGATTCTGCCATATCATCACTTGATCAACTCACCATGCCTCAGTCCAATCGCCTCACGATGGAAAACAAAAAGGGTTCATTGCGTGCGCTCTCTGACACGAAGGAGGGGTTCACACACCCATGCGAGCAGCGCAAGACTCAAGATCGGCTGCGTGGCACTTCGTCCACCAAAGAGAACGGCAGTGACGACCCAACAGGTGGCGTTGGCGAAGAGCTCGCATCCGATAAGCAGGACCGAACGTCCAAAGAGTGTCAGATGATGGCGAGGAAAGGGCCAAAGGGCCCGCCACGTTGGCGATCGTGTGGCAAGTAGAGCAGTTGGGTTCATCACGACGTGCGGGTGGTGGAGTGTGTTTCAGATTGACGCGTGATAGGGGAGTTTGACAACTTCTCATAAACATAAACCTAAAGTTGTACGTGCGTCTATCGCTGGCCTTCGTTACCAGATTCGGGTCTCTGGCGCCGTAATTCTCCCATTCGTGGTAAGTGTAAGTTGGGCCTCTCTACGCCGTCGTTCTTACGGTATGGGGTAGGTAAAGGGCGCCTCTCTAACAGCCTATGAGATCTAAGCGGCTCATTCTTTCTTCTCACCCGTCAGAACAAGACCGCAGGCAACTTCGGGAGCAAACGTAGAAAGGAACCATTGGGGACATTTGAAGATGGCTTGCTCGCGTGCTGTGAAAGGCTCGGTGGGACAATTTCCGAAAGGGCTCGGAAGCGACCAATGCGAAATTGCATTTTTTTTTTTATTTGCACCGCGTTCCCGTGGGTAGTTTTCCGTTGTCCGTTGTTGAAAGGACTCGCATGCTACCAGATGGGAAAATGTTCTTACGGCATGGTCGGGAAGCCTTGACAGTCTCTGGCCCTGGCTAACGGATCGTCTTCTCGTGCGAGCATAGCAAAGGGTCCAGTTGGAGGGGCGGACTAAACTACTCTCATTTGTTATACGGTAGTGTGAGCGATATACGCGTGAACCAGGACCATAGGTTGCAATGGAAGAGTCATTTTAATGAACCAATCTTGATCTTGTGAGGGATGGAGCATTTTCGGTCTAGAAACTGGTGAAAAAAAGAATCAAACGAGTCCAACCAAATTTTTGCATGTGGTTTGGACTTCCTCGTGGGTGAATCGCATGTGTAGTGCAGTGTTCGGGGCGTTGAGTACGCGTGAAGTGGCGATACAGTGTGTCTGCATTTCGGCTGTCATCGCATCGGGTCGGGAAGAGATCGACTCCGGGACTTTCCCCGCAAGCGATCTTGGCTCGCGAGCAGATTATTCGATCCGTATCGATTCATGCATGGAGATGTTCACGCGTTTAATACGAGTGCTGCGGGGGGAGGGCTGTGCGAGTAGTGAATGGAGGGGAAGGGTGGGGAAATCGGTCGCACCGGATATTTGGGCCTATTTGGGGATGGTTCGTTCAATCACTGGCTGGCATTCGGGAAAAGGTGCCTCTCCGCCTAGTTTGAGTGCCCCACCTGTCGAGGTTAGGTTAAAGATAACGGCATATTATATCCCCTTCCCCTTCCCCTCTTCCCTCCCCTCTCTCCCTCTCTCTCCCACTTCTCAACGTATCACTTTCCCTCTCATCGACCGCCTCCTTGACCTTCCGCCCTCGACCACCTTTCATCCCGTTGTACTCCTTGTTCTTGTACTCTGACGGTTCCTCGGCTTCCTCGCGTAGCGCATTCCAATCGGCTCGGTCCTGTACCTCTCTCCTCCCCTTATTCCTGACATCCTCCTCGAGCCTATCCTCTCGTAGCGACCCCACGTTCGTACCTATCAGGACGATCGCATCCCTCAGACGCTTCTATTTGATTTGGCTCAAGTTTATTTCTTGCTCTGTACGTTGCCCGAGACGAGAAACCTCAACATCCCGCTTTTCGTCCTCTCGGTCATCAAATTCGTTTTCGTTTTCTCACCTTTTCTGATTGGGGGCTTTCGGGAGCAAGGTACGTAAAGCCATCTTACCCAGATAAGATCTAGTGTTTTTCATCATTACGTTTCGCATCGAGTGAACACCCTACTAAACCGCCCGCCTTCCAACAGCCACCATCTACCGCGCCTACCCTTCGCTCCCATAGTTACATTGATAACTGCGTTCGGATTGCTCCATCTCTCTATGTCATATCGCCGTCATGACACCCTCTTCGCTCACAATCGACACTTCTGTCGCACAAGTCCCGCAACCACTCTATGCTGATACCAAAAGCGGAGAGCATGCTCTCAGCTCAGCACGCCCATTTGCCGATAAATCTCCTCTAGAACATTCATTCTCGCCCACCACCTCCGCTTTCACTACGCTGTCTGTCGCGACTTCTTCTTCGGCCAATACATCCGCGACTTCTCTTCTCCTCCCGCAAGCTTCCCCAGAATCGGAGACCACCGTCGATGCCTACTTCGCTGAAGAACCAATGTCCCCTGAGCCGGAATTCGTCCTCGCTATGCACGATTACATTCCCGAACAGCGTAACGCTACTTGTCTCGCTTTCCGCGCCGGCCAAGTGATCCGAGTCCTCAATCGTGACCCAAGTGGTTGGTGGGATGGCGAATTGGATGGATGCCGAGGTTGGTTCCCTAGTAACTACGTCAACGGCGATCTCGCTCTATTGGCAGACGATCTTCCTCAATCTGGCTCGGTGCGTCAACTTTCATTTATTTTAATTTTGATCTGTAACTCCAACTCGCTTTCTCTTTGCAGCGGAAGCGAACACGACATTCACCATCCCAATCCCCCACCTCATCCAGTTCCACCACTAGCGCCCATTCATCTCGGCAGAATCCCTTCTCTCGAGATGATTATTGCCCTACTCCAATGGTTCCGTTACTTCACGCGCTGTCTTTGCTGCAGAATGCTGTTCGGTCCAATCGAATAGCACACTTTCAGCCTTCGGTGGCGTGCATCATCTCATGTGTCCGCTCCGTTCTCACAGCTGTCGGGTGCTTACCGCGGGATGCGCCCCTTCTACAACAATTCCCCTCTCTGGCTCTGGAACGTAAACGCGTCTTGGCAGATCTTGCCGCCATCGTTAACCAGGCAAAAGCTGCGTCCGACGAGGCCCTAGACGAAGACGAACGGGGGATGCAAGTGGAAAAGATGGTGCGGCTCGGAGGACAGGTCTTCTCACGAGTCCGACGTTTTCTGGCGGTTGCCATTCGGTGTGGCGTCAAGGTCCCTGATAAGCGCGTCTCGATCGAATACCCCCCAATGCTTATAGAGTCCCTGTCACCTCAGGCCCAGGAGGCGTTCTCGTCCAGGGGATCTTTGGTCAGTAGCTCGACAGGCGAGAGCGAGGATGAGACCCTCCGGGTGTCATCACGGCAGACTAAAAATGCCGTTTCCCTTCCTCCACGAGCGAGAGTCCGTGACCGCCCCGTCACACCTCGGTCAGCTTCCAGGGCAAAAAGTATGGGAGACTTACGTTCCGCCCGCAAAAAGCCCCTCGACATAGATCCGCACCCAGCCCGAAAGTCTCCGCAGCCTCAGAACCTGCGCCCCCTGGCTCCTGCAGAATCGCGTCTGAACAGTTCCAAACACAAGCAAGGTCTCTCAATCAGTAGCATATCCACATCCTCTTCTTTCACTTCTGCGGATTCGGTTATGAGTCCGGTGTCCTCCTCCTTTCCTTCCGGCCCTTCCACATATGAAGAGTTGATGGAAGCTCTGCGACGCACGCATAATCAATACCTATCCACGATCGCGGCATTCATCGGACACGCACACGTGCACTCGCGGTCTTCCCATGCAGCAAGTACAGGTCACATGTATGAACTCGTGCGAGAGATCGTGGAAATCGTGTGCAAGCTTTTGGTCGTGGTGGAGGCCGTCCTTCAGCACCCCACCGTTCCCCTTCACAAGGTCGCTAATCTTAGACTAGCCAAGGATGGATTGTATACCGTGACTAGCGGCCTCGCAGAGTCCGTGCGCCTTTTGATGGGTAGCCTTCCTCCCGATATGACGGAGGAGCAAGAAAAAATGGCCCTGATCCGTTCTGCGACCGACGCACTCAAGGCGGGGGCGGACTGTGTGGCAGCGGTGAAGATGTGTCTGAGTCGTTCATCAGGTGAACAGCCTTTCATCATTGAACGGCCAGGTTCCCTTGGCGAGTATTCTGCCTCATCGCATTCTGTCGACCAAGCTGTCCGTCCGCGGGTTCAGAGGGCGGTCAGTATGAGTGGGCTAACCCAGATTGCGGACGACATATCTACGGAGGAAAGTGAGGGCACTACGATATCGAACTATGGTGCGGATCGGAGTGCCTCTCAACAAAGTGAGGAGGTTGCTTCGGAAGGATCTGAATGTCCAGGATTCCTTGTGCGCTCCCCATTTGTGCTGATGATAGCGTGATCGTCTAACCACCTCTTTATCTTAGACTTCACCCGTTGAGGTTGGGTCGCCCTCGCCTGTTTCTACAGCGCAGACCATTGATTCCGGCACGACGTGGGATGATAACCAAGACGAAGAAAAGGGTTTACAAGAGAAGATACGCCATGGCAACCTCCCAATAGTTCCTAACTCGAACATACCTGGCCAGTTATCACTGGACTCTGATTCATGGTTACAAATCCACGATTATCCACCGGAAGATGTTTCCTACAATCCAGACGGCCAGCTCGTCGGTGCTACTCTTCGGGCCTTGGTGGAGAAGATGACACCCCCGAATGCATCGGTGGTGGATCCCGCGTTCTCTTCCATATTCTTCCTCACTTTCAGACTTTTTACGTCGTCTGCTCAACTCATGCAGGCCATCATCGATCGCTACAACTTGGTGCCTCCTTCTGGGCTCTCCGAGGAGCAGATCTATGTTTGGCAGCAGCGCAAAGGGATCCCTGTCCGGCTACGCATTTCTAACCTCATCAAGACATGGCTGGAACTGTATTGGCGGCCTTCTACCGACAATGTTATCTTGCAACCACTACAGGACTTCAACCGTGATGCGTTAGCGCTCATGTTCCCAGGTCCGTCTCATCGCATCCACGAAATCATCGTCACACGCAAGCGCGAAGGGGCACAGGCCACCTCTCCCACATCACGGCCAGACCTCGCCCGCGACCCTTCAATGTCATTTACCCCCCGAATTATCCAATCACCATTCGAGATACCGCGCCCGATCATAACCAAGGCACTCTTTTCTAATCTGCGGCATCGCAACTTTGCATCGATCTCCATTACTGACTTTGACTGCCTCGAGCTCGCACGACAATTGACGATTATGGAATGTAACCTCTTCTGCGCGATCCAGTCGGACGAGATTTTGGAGGGTGGACAAGAGGGTTCCAAACCCCCTGTCAATGTACGTGCGGTTACGAGCCTCAGTACTGTCATCACCGGTTGGGTTGCGGAGAGCATCCTGAACGAAATTGACATCAAGAGACGCACTACATTGGTCAAGTATTTCATCAAGTTAGCTGACGTAAGTTTTCGGTTGTGGTTCGCTTCGAGCGTTCCGTGTTGACATTGAACGGGCCTAGCGATGCATGACATTGCACAACTTCGCGACGTCACGGTCCATTCTTGCGGCGCTCGACTCATCTACTATTTCCCGCCTTCAACAGACATGGCTGGTTTGTTTTTCATTTTCCTATTTTTGGTTTATCATATCTTACGTATTAATCGTTTGGATTCTGTAGGGTGTGCCTCAGAAGCAGAAGTTGCAGCTCGACAGCGTTCGCAAGCTCGCTGATCACGCGCGGAACTATCACGAGTACCGCTCGCGCTTGCGTGAGACCGTTCCTCCAGCGGTTCCATTTTTGGGTGCGTCTTCTCGACCGCTCGTAGTGCTGACAGTTGCATTGAACCGTCCCAAATCAGGCCTGTACCTGACCGATATCACATTTTGCCGTGAGGGAAATCCGTCTCACAGGTCGTCACCCCTGACGGCTGAGAAGAAGCTGATCAACTTCAGCAAATATCACAAGATGGCCCGGATTGTCCAAGGTAACGGCATCCCGCGCACTTTCGAGCAAGTGACGTTCTGAGCCATGATTCCCGCTAGAAATACAACGCTTCCAAGTCCACTACACTCTGAAGGAGATCGAGGAAATGCAAGACTATCTTACCGATGCGTTTGAGAGATCCAAGCACCACGGTGATCTTCAGGATCTCTACCGCCGCAGGTACGGACGGGTTGTCTGGTTGTATGGCAGACATAATTGCTGATCGGACGCTTTTCTAGTTTGCTTGTCGAACCCAGACAGGCCGCGGACGCACCACCTTCGGGGGATGTACGCCAACTTTTCCCATGGACAAACCGTTCCAATGCCAGTCATCCTGTTCAAGTCTCATGATTTCCGACGTCGCTTTCGAGCTACGTGTTACCCACCCATCATCATTATCACTTGATGCTCTTCATCCTTTGCGTTTTTTCCCCCTCATCTGACCCTGGATTATTTTGTCATGCATCTCCCCCTGGAACAATTGTAGGTCGACATCTTTCTATCTTAATACCGCATCTTTATCATCCGTCACTATTTCATGAGCATTGTCATTTTTACCCATCCATCATGCATCCCCATGATATTCATGCCAATCTGTTTGTACCTGTGCCCAGTAGGGGACGTCTATCATGTTTGAATGATACAGCTTTCACCGAGGTCTAATGGTCCCCCGCGTGAACAGTCGGGGGTGGATGATCGTACTTGGTGACGTAGAACCCAATGTGATCCAAGCCCTTCTTGGAGGACAGTCCGTCTTTCCCCCTAGTGCTCGGTATCGAAGGATACGTCTCTGGCCTTACAGAGGGCCCAAAGTCATAGACGAACGGCCGACTCTCGGTCGCACCGAACAGGCGGGAGCTCTCCAATATAATCGAATATACTGGCGAACGGTCGTTGCCGGGCGCGTGGACGCTCCAGCCGCGGGTGGCGGAGCGCACGTCCCAAAATGCCACGACAGAATGACGCGCGGAGCCCGCGGCTATGTAGGCGCCACCGCCACCACCACAGGCGACGGCGTAGATGGGTTCGAAGGACCAGGGATCGGAAAAGGTGAGCGAGGGGGCGTGGGAGGCGCGCATGTCGTGGACGCGCACGAAGCCGTCGAACCAGCCCGAGACGACGATCTGGTCCGAGGCACCCCACGGGGACGCGGGTGGGGCGGAGGATATCCCGTACACGGCCGTGGGCCGCTCGTAGTCGGGGGCGTCGTCCTGCGGCTCGGACGCGTGGAGCGTCGCGGTGGGCGTCGGGGAGATGGTGGTGGGCGTGATGGCGTGGATGGTGAGCGGGGTGTCGGACGAGGTGCCAAAGGCGGCGAAGGGCGTCGAGGCAGAGGTGGAGAGGAGGGCTGACCAGGCGCGGGTGTCCAGGTCTATCATGTGTGGGAAGGGGGGAGTTTCGGAGGAGAGGTCGAGAAGACCGGCTTTGCCGTTGGTCGAGAGGGAGAGGAGGATGTCGCCGGAGACGGCGAGGGCCTCGACCAGTTCGCCATTGTGGTGGTGGAAGGCGGTGCGGGATGATGAGGGGGCGTCCTCGCCGTCGATAGGAAGGTCGAGTTGACCGGGGTTACAGGGAGGGATCCGGAGACGCTCGAGTTCTCCGTTTGAGAAACCGACGAAGAGGGTGCGGTCTGAGCCGCCATCCGGGACGCAAGCGAGGCTGGTGATATCACTCCTCGGCGCGTCTTGACGACCGAGATGGTAAGATGCCTCGAACGAGACGGAGGGCGTGGTCCCCTCGGCCTCGGACGGTGTGAACGCGTACGAGTAGAGCGTGTGGCCGGCGGCGACGAACAGGCGCGATTCGTTTATCGCGAGGAGCGGTTGGAGCTTGCCTTTCCACGAGCGAGAGAGCGGACGGGCTACGAAGCGCTGTTTCTCCCAGGATCGGTCTGACAGGGTGTGGTACTTGACTTGGGCCAGGGGACGCCAAAGAGAGAGGCTCTTCGCCAAGCTCTTGGATGGCCTGGGGAGATCCCGGAGGATATTTCTCCCGCCGAATTCATGCACCTGGGGGTGAGCGTGAAGTTGGTGAGAAGACAATACATGAGAAGGGGGACGGGGGGGATGCTCACGAGGTCGTGAAGTTTATGACACACAACTGTCAGAGAAAGAAGGTCCGCGACGGAGAGATGGCCTATGATGAGGATGAGGATGTCGGATGGCAAGGAAAGGAAGAAGAGCATTTTACTTTTGCAAGGATGGCCCTTTCGACCTTGGCCTCGTTTTCGTCTGCTTTTTAAACGGTTTATGAATTAGAGCACCGGCCCGGATGTTCCGGTAATTGGCCTCGCCTCGTTTAGGCGCGTGTCTTCATCCGCTCTTCCACGCCTCTTCGCTTACTCCCTCCTCTTTCTTCTTCTCGAGAGCATGCGCAGAGATGTGCGCATATTACTAGTCGGTGACGGTCCGTTCATTCCCTTCGCATTCCTTGTATCCCAAACTCAACGTACACCGCGCTTCCTAGAGGGTGTCGGTAAAAGTACTATCGTCACCTCTTTCATCAAGGAGGCTTTCGTACCCCATGTTGGTTCCTGTCTTACGCACCAAACACCCCCCCTCTTTTTTTACTGATCCACATACCTTCTTTCGCTATTGTAGGTGCAACATGTCGTTCCTGAGGTGACCATATCCCCTGAGGTAACCTCGGAAAACGTAACTACCTACATCGTCGACTCCGGAGGCAAGTTCCCCGAGCGAAGCGTGTCCTCTCTTCGCTTCGATAACGCCTTCTGGTCTTTGTAGCTGGTCCAGATGATAAGCACTATCTAGAACTCGAAATCCGCAAGGCCCACGTCATTTGCGTCGTCTACGCAATCGACAACTCCAACTCTTTTAATCGAATCCCCGTATACTGGTTACCTTATTTCCGTCAGCTTGGCATTAATGTCCGTCGGGTTCATCGTTCGCGTTTACCTTCTGCGTTGACCCGTTCTTTAGGTCCCCGTCATCCTGGTCGGGAACAAGATAGATCTACGCGGCGGTGAAGTGACAAATGAAGCATTGGAGCATGAGATCAGGCCAATCATGGACGAGTTCAAGGTGCGTCACCCCATTTATCTCCCTGTCATTTTTTTTCTCACCTGCAGAATGGCTCGTAGGAAGTAGAGACGTGCGTAGAATGCTCCGCCAAAATACCTCTGAACGTCTCAGAGGTGTTCTACTTCGCTCAGAAGGCTGTCCTTCACCCGACGGCTCCCCTGTACGATTCAAAAAAGCAGGTCCGCAAGCCTTCAATCCCACGCGTTCTACGGGGCATTTGACTAACCTTGCTCGTTAGGCGCTCAAGCCGGCGTGCATAGAAGCGCTCAGTCGAATATTCAAGCTTTGCGATACCAACAAAGATGGACTGCTCGACAATGCAGAACTCAACGAGTTTCAGGTTTGCCTTTCTCCCGCGACATCAGCATTGGCGTGGTAATTACTCAGACGTGACAGCGTAAATGTTTCGATGCTCCATTGCAGTTGCAGGAACTGGAAGGTATCAAGGTTATGGTTCTGGGATGCAACCGTGACGCTGTCCGTGACAACGGCCTGACCGAAGCGGGCTTTCTTCTTCTCCACACCATCTTCATCCAGCGAGGACGCTTAGAGACCACTTGGACCGTCCTCAGAAAGTTTGGATACGCAGAGGACCTCCGATTGACGGAAGCGTTTCTCTATCCTCAGTGCGTCTAATAGTTATACTGACCCACATAGCCGATCTAACGAGACTCATAGATTCGATGTACCCTCCGATTGTTCAGTCGAGTTGAGCCCTTTGGGATACCAGTTTTTCACGGACATTTTCGAGGTTTTCGATAAAGTATTTATATCTTTGACGTACTATTCCTCGTTAGACTGACAAGCTGCCACCAGGATCAGGATGGTGCTCTGAATAGAGATGAACTCGAGGATTTATTCAGCACCGCACCGCCAGGCATTCCTTGGCGAGATCAGAAGTTTCTCGGCTTGGACGACGGGGGAGCTGTTACCCTCCAGGCCTGGCTAGCACGATGGAGGTGGGTTTAATGGCTCACATCGCCGGTCGAGTGTCCTCTGAACCACTTCGAGTATGATTACCTTGCTGGAACACCGGACTACCCTTACCTACCTTGCCTACTTGGGATATCCTGACGAACCTCGCACTGGCGCTCTCATTATAACCCGTCCCAGGAAGTACGATCGTCGGAGGGGTGATTCCTCCCGCAACGTATTCCTTTGCTACATCTGTGGGGCCGCCGGCTCAGGCAAAACTTCCTTACTGCGATTGTTTGCAGGAAAACAGTTCGATGATACATATGTGCCAACGGAAAAGGTCTTGAGTGTGGTCAATTCGGTGGACATCCACGGATCAGAGAAATATCTAGTGGTAGGTTGCGTATGTCGTAAGGTCTTTCTTACTTGACTTCCGTTTCCCTCCCTATCCAGTTACAAGAGTTCGGTTCAAGATATGAGACAGAGGCACTTCGAAATTCCAAGAAGACTGACCTGGCTGACGTTATTGTCTACGTGCATGATTCAAGCGATACAAATTCATTTTCGTACATCAATTTTTTGAGGGTGAGTACCCCAGTGGCGTCTGTCTGTCATGAACATGAACCCTGACTTGAGGCAAGCAACAATACAGTCTTAACCATATCCCTACCCTCTTCGTTGCGACGAAGTCGGATTTAGACCTAGCTCAACAGGTGAGCCAATAATTCACTCCTTTTCGAAGGAATGGTGTGATGCAATCAAATTACGCCAAACCAGAGAGCCGAGGTCCAGCCAGATGTCTACTGCAGAAGACTAAACCTACAAGTGCCAGTCGCGGTTAGCGTGAAAACAGGCCAGATCGCTGACGTCTTTCATGCCATCTGTGGCGTCGCCATGCACCCGTATGTGAAAAAATCAATTAGCTTACCGCCCAGAATGATCAGTTGACGTGCCGCATGCTGGTGGTGCAGAAATTCTTCGATCCCAGGAGGCGCTGACCGAAGTTTGTCACCTGCGGCGCGTTTACGCACTTACATCGTGTTTTCGGCGCTTGTGGGAAGTTTTTCTGCAGGGGTGTTGGTGGCGTATCGAACGTTTGCTCGACCAGGGACGGTTGGAGGACAGTGGATATGGTGGCTTCTGGGTGGACGTTCTCAGTAGATCAAGCTAATGTAGTGGATCGAGGTCGTGTTATGGCGAGGATTGACGGGGATTACGATTGTGCGTGAGAGTGAGCGATCCGATTAGCGTAAGTTCAAGGCGCGTGGCCGACGCGGCGTGCACTTAGGCGATTGCCTTGAGGAGTCTCAAAGGGCTCAAACTCATGCAACGAGGTTGAGAATACGACCATTAAGTCTTCTCTTTGCCGTTCTTAAAGCCCGCCCACGACATCCCGAAAGCGAAAAAGTGATCAACAACTCAAGACACATATCCTAACCCCTTCACTATGGATGCTGATATGGACTTCGAACAAGGTGGTTCTGCTGACGCCCTCGCCATCTTCCAAGAGGCCTACAATGCTCAGCAACGTCCAACACCACCCGTCGAACATGATCGCAAGATGCTGTACGTGCAATCCCTTCTTCCCGGCCCCTCTGTCTCCTGGACTTAACGCATCCGCAGCGATCTCGTCTTTGTGCAAGACTGCACCGGGAGCCAGGGGTCCTACATCTCCTCGGCGACCAAGAACATCCAGCTCATCTGCGACAACATCTATCAATCGGGCAAGCTGCAGGCCCGCGAGGACCTGCGCGTCGGCCTCGTCGCCTATCGCGATCACCCGCCTCAGGACCACACTTACGTGACGCGCAACTTTGGCTTTTCTTCCGACATCGACAAGGTCCACCGCGACCTCTCGAGCCTGTACGCCTCGGGAGGCGGCGACGGCCCCGAGGCCGTCACCGCTGGCCTCGCGGAGGCGCTCAAGATGGACTGGAGGGGGCCGGCGAGCAAGATGATCGTGCTCATTGCGGACGCACCACCGCACGGCGTTGGCGAATACGGAGATGGTGAGTCTCGCTCGCTCCTGCTCTTTTTGCGTGGATGCCGCTTCGCATGGAGACGTGCGTGCATATATACATCATCCTCTCCATTTGGAAATCAGGATTCGACGATGGGTCCCCCGAC
>QFFA01010128.1:0-13493 GCA_003316565.1 Russula foetens | reverse complement strand
TTCATCCGTGTCAAGGCAGGCAGAAATCTCGTTTTTGCGTTCACCGTGCAGTACCGTGCAGCAGGGGCTTTTGACGCCGCGACGCTGAGGGCAAGAAGCTTCTCATGGGTTCATCTCAGACACCGTTTACAAGGTCAGAATTTGACGGATATCACGCGCAACTTCAAGAACATGTTCTCAAGGCCACTAAACATGCCGCAGGGCTCCCCTCCGATTTGGCATTTCACCGGTCTGTGGATCCAGACCTAGCGAAGGAACTGGAAGCCTGCTCAAGCAAAGTTGTATCCATAACGAATATGCTTATTGGCCTGTCGTCGACGGTTGGGAGCTCCAAGAGTGCAAAGGGAAAGGGAAAGGCCCGTCTGCAGGATGAGGACGACTTTATCGACCGTTTCGAGGCGCTGATCGTTGAACCGATGGACCAACTACTCGAGCGCGCAGTGCGTAGTGCATTTCGTCCTTTCGCCTTGCTCTCACCTTACCCAGGACATCGCGCTGGACGAATTCTCTGGCAGGGCAAAAGCGCCTGCTATCGCCATCAACCCTCCCGAACCAAAAAAGAAGGCGGCTCTCTCCAATCGACGGGCACCTGTCCTCCAGCATGTATCCCACCTCCCGAAACCGCAACTCAAGTTCAAGCGGAGACCCGATAACACGAATAGTGTCCCGTGGCATCCCACCTTACGACACAAGTTTAACGCGCAAGTGCCATTAGGGTATACGTTCCATCCAGCAAATGTTGGAGAGGATCCGAACAGAGTCTTGTACGGTTTTTTCTCACTATCTTGGGGTGATTCCAATTCGTTGATGAGGTCATAGACCTCCGCACCCTTACCGCTATGAAATCAACAACCTGTCATATCCGACCCATATGTTCCAATCACAAACGCCGATCCCTTTTAAATCCCTTGACGAGACTCCCTTCACCTGGGTCTCGACACCCACCCAGCTCGCAGAGCTAATAGACAAGCTCCGCCGCGTCAAAGAAGTCGCTATCGACCTTGAATACCATAACTATCGCACGTATTCTGGCTTTGTGTGTCTGATGCAAATTAGCTCGCGCGAGGAGGACTGGATTGTAGACCCGTTCGAGCTACGCGACGACCTCGAAGACCTGAATGAAATTTTCACCAACCCAAATATTGTCAAAGTAGGTCTTATTCTGATTCCCGTCATGACAGTGACTGACCTTGTGCCAGGTCCTACATGGCGCCGAAAGTGACGTTGTTTGGCTCCAGCAAGATTTCAACCTGTATCTGGTGAACATGTTTGACACCTTCCATGCCTCGAGGGTACTGGACTTCCCTCGCCACGGGCTTGCTACGCTACTCGAGATGTATTGCGACCTCTCTGCAGACAAGCGGTATCAACTAGCAGATTGGCGAGTTCGGTCAGTTCTTCGCTCTGATTAAGCCTACATTCTTTCTGAACCTGTCATCCAGACCATTATCAGATGAGATGCTCAAATATGCTCGTTCCGACACCCATTTCCTTCTCCATGTGTATGACAATCTGCGAAACGCTCTCCTGGACCGTGCTGTTTCGCGTTCTGCCTCCCCTACAAGTCGTGCCGGTTCTCCTATAGCCCCAGACACGTTCGTGCGAGAGGTGCTTTCGCGATCTGCGGAAACAGCGCTTCGGACATACAGCCCAGAACCCTACGACGAGGAAGGAGGGACGGGAATGATTGGATGGGACACACTTGCGCGGAAGTGGAACAAGCCGGCACTTGGCATTGACGGCGTTCCGGGCGTGCAGCGTGAGGTCTTTCGAGCAGTACATATGTGGCGAGATCGTGTCGCTCGCGAGGAGGATGAGAGTACTGGGTACGCCCTTCCCCCTTCTCGTATTTGTGTTCGGACTAACCTGCGAGACAGATATGTTCTGTCAAACCGCTTTGTCTTCAAGTTGGTGGAGCAACCACCAGCGGATATGGCTGCGCTTCTCCACACATTCCCATCTACGCCGCCCGTGGTGAGGAGACGTTCTAAAGAATTGTTGGACGTCATTCGTGATGCGGTGAAGAGGGGGCTGAGCGAGGTAGCTGAGGGGCCGGGCGACCCTCTTGTTGCAGAACCCACTGAGGCGACTGTTGAATCAATCAAGACGGAGGGCGATGAGTTATCGGCACCGACACCCCCGGTTTCTCAACCGCTCTCACTTTGGTCTCATAACAAAGACCTTCCAACATCAACAACCTCGTCATTGTTTGGTACCTCGATCCTGCAGTCCCGTCCTCACCTTGTATATTCGGCCACCGGCAGCTCACTATTTGGGTCTATACCAGCGCCAAGGATCAATTCTCATAGCCGATTCCAAGATGTCGTGAAAAAGATCCACAACACACTGGTGATCGCACCGACTGTACCCACAGTAAGGGCGTTGTGTTGAATCCTACTCATTTCGGTTCTCATCTTTACCCATAGGCACCTCCTACCGAGACCATGGCCACCTCCGATGAAGTCGTTGTCACCTCTATCACAGACACAATTGGCGGCGACGGTGCAACAACAGAAATCCCATTTGTTCCAGCACCTCTCAGACAGACAGTCAAGGCCGAGGTTGTCGATGACGCGATTATCGTCGTAGGACAACGTCAAAAGAAGCGCAAACGTAACAAAAAGGCTGGAATAGGTGGCGACGAAAGCTCTGAGACGCCATCCACACCAGCTGCGCATACCAAAACAGAGCCAGAGGAGGTTGTACCATTCGACTTTGCGAGTGTGCCGAATATCCTGGACGATGCTTCAAGTGATCGCTGTGAGCTAGAGGCCGAGAGGGCCGGGAAGAGGCTTCGATCGAAGAAAGGCAAAGGTATGTCCTTCCGATTCTTCTGATGGACACATCTTACGACGATATAGGTGTTGCGTTCGACCGCGGGAGCTTCCCAGCTACGCCCAAAGACCGGAGGGAGGTCAAGAGTGGGAATGTGACACATACGTTCCGACCGTAACATGAGCGTAGTTTTGTTTTCCGATGTGCCACGGGAGACATCCCGCTTGCTCTGGATTACATGTAACCCTTGAGGACGTATCCTGGATGGGTCCGCAGAAGGATCAGTACGTTAAGCGCCATTTCCACACGTCGGGGAAAGCCTTCCTTCCCTACGGTATAAGAAGACTTAGGCTTTTGCCACTTTGACATAAGGATATATGCCAAGTCTCTTATTTACGTAATGCGGACCGTATGTGGAGGTCACGGTAAAGACCCGTCCGAACGAGATGCTTCTTGGTCATCTTATCCCCCCCCCATTTGCTCTCTCAGACCGTTTAGCGCTCTCACCGGTTCTGGTAAAGTTCGTGACAAGCCGGAGGGAGTAATAATGTGTGCCAAGGCGAACTCGTCTTTGATCGAAAAACTTTCACTAAGTGAGACATTCTTCCAGTCAGTCAGTGTCTCCTCATCGAGTAATTCGGCGACCTCAGATCATTCGACAGTACCACCGTTCACCTATCGGGTTACCTACGCACTGAAACCCCGTCTATCGTCGCTATCTGGTCTTGTAAATGGGTTTCCACAGCCCCACATCTACACCTAGTAGTGAAGCATGGGACTCTCAGGCTGACGCACAAGAAGAACATGGATTTGGATACCCACTCCAGAGGATGGTGCCCATCGAGAATGTGCACTTTGCGGTTGAAGAGTCGGGCGGACTTCGTCAGGGGCCCGGACTTTACAGGATGCCTGCATCTCAGTCGTCCTCCACGTCGTCACACATGTTCTTCGTGTAAGCGGTATCTCTCAATGTCTGATTCGTGTCCCCTCATGTCCTACTCAGCGATTTTGAGGCCGTGGTCGACGAGTATCTCTCCCACTGCAAAACCACCGACGCTCAGGCAGGAGACCTGGTACGTACTCCATTTACGTAACCGACGTTCCGGGGCCATCCACGCATACCTGTTCCTCACCCTCGTAGGTGTTCGTCGAAGCGGACTCGAGCAAGCCCTCTGGGGCTTCCACGTCCCTGATGTTAAGACGCGTGAAGCGCCACAATCCCGAGTTTTCCATCCTGCAGACTCTCAACAGAGACGAGACGCGCAAGGACCCGTGGAATCCGGCGCCGAATCTCCTCTACACCGCGGAGCGCGGGGACGACGTCGTGCTCTGCTTCGAGCGTCTCTTCGACTCCGACGACCCACCACTCCAAACGGTCTCGAACGTGATTGATTACATCCGCCAGGCGCTCGAGGTACGTAAATCCGGTCGGAGACACCCACACCCACATCACTTTGTGGCCCCGCCCGCCCGCCCGACCGCCTGTGTCTCTCTTCTCTCCCCCTCAGGTTCCCACGCGATAACTGACGGGCTCACGGCCGATGCAGGGCCTGTGTTTCCTCCACGAGCACAACATTCTGCATCACGCGTACGGCGATCCGGGCGGCGTGATGATGGACATCGGTCGCCCTACCACGGCCGGCTTCGATCGCACGCGATTCCCCGTACGGTACTATCGCGTCAACTTCTCGCACGCACAACAGGTCTCGCGCGACGATGCGGACCCGCGCAGTGCGAGCTTCTGCCGCGACGTGTCGGATTGCGGGTCGATGTTCCAGACCCTCGTAGAGGAGGTGCGTCTCTCCCTCCCTCCCTCTCTCTCCTGTGCGTCGAATGAAATCATGACCTCGACCTTGGCCAAACGATCGGAAACGGCACGGGGATGTGTACGTTCCGTCGCGGTTTGCTTGCAGGCACCAAAGATTGGGACTAAATTGCGCTCGCTTGTCGTGGCGATGATGGGTGGTGAATACGGCGCAGAGGACGCGCGGAAATTGTTCGAGGCGTTGTGTCAGGGGATCGACGCGTCAACGTATGATACCCCGCTGCATACCCCATGCTAATGAAAAAGCGGTTTTCAACTTCAATATGTTCGACGTTCCGCGAGTGTATCCGCTACCCCCTTGTCTTGTTCTTGTTCGTATTTGCTTGCGTCCTTTTGCTTCGTGCATACCCACGACGTCTATTGCATTGTGAAACCTGGAAAATCTCGTAACGGTAACGCGCTATGCATCAACTTGCCCCTCCTTTGAGAGAACTACCTTTGAATGCCCGCTTAATGTACATCTTTTCTGAGGAATTGAGATGCCTAAATTTGTTACCTTCCTATTTTGTACGCATCGGAAATACCCGTTCGGGGTTCCGTTTTTGCCCTTCCCGGCGTGGGCTGGCGGGCTGAGTTTGCACGCCTTCCACGATATGATACTTGCGAGCATATTTTACCCCTAGCGGCCGTGAATGACGAGAGTCATATCAGTCACACAATATCCAAGACTCCATCATTCGTGGTCATGCCACCTCAGAGCCCGGTCTGTGATTAATGTGATTCATAGCGCGTGCAGACGCTGGGACAGGGATGCCGTTCAGTGACGGCTACGGACAACATTCTCCCGTTAAACGGCGTTGGTATACGCACGCTCCTACTGTCAGCTACTAGACTTAATCTACTCGAACACGAGGTTTCATGGACTTCAGACAATTGATGCAGACGGTAAGGCCGATCCATGCCATGGTGCCCGTCCGAGTCTTACAGGCTTCCTCAAGCTGTATCAGTACGCCATTCCGGCCAACCGACAGAATTGATTTCCTCTCCCATACTGTATACATAGTCAGTCCCACCCACCCTCACGGAAGTTGCGAGAACTCCCGCTCCCGCAGAGCTCAGAACCCCATCGCCGAAGACCATGACACCAAGTATTACAGCGGCTTTTCTCTGTCTCGTGGCACCAGCTAAAACGACCGGAAACCACCAGCAGCAGATAGCGCAGAAGCAGGTGAGAGGGCAGTGAATGCTACCTCCACAGCATCACTGACGCCATCCATCGACTGCTTTGTGACCCCCAGCGATCTAGGCTTGTGCGTTGTAGACCATCATGACGACGCGAAAATGTTTCGGAAGCAGGGCAAATCTTAGATTGAAGCGACTCGGAGGTGGCCGCGACGGAAAGGTAGGGAGCCTGAGAGCAATCACTGAGTTGAGGGAGTAATCAAGACGCGGCTTGAATATGGCGCGGGGATGTTTCGAGAAAGCAGTGGGATTTGAAGGTACGGAGGAAGGGGGGGCACAGATGCGTCTTTTATGTTCATCCGACAAAGCCATAGCTGAGACAACAGGGTGCTGATCAAGTAAGTCCTCGAGGTCCAGGAACAACGATGTCTCAGATTGAGTATTGACGTTCGGACGCCGCTCACTTCAGAAGTGGGCGACGTCTCCGTCCTTTGGAACATATGACTGGAAATGAACTGCGAAACCCGTCATATGACCAAAAACCACAGTAATGGTTTCACTGCTATCGTGCTTCGGAGTTCGCTTATTATACTCTAGTCCGCGGGACCCATATGGCAATAGGTGCGCCAGCACCAGTCCAGCAACGTGGTAAGCACCGCAGGGGCAACTGGCCTTCAGTACGGGAGTGTCTGACATTTTCCTGTTACCGAACGCCCCCCTCTATTCGAAGAAACAACACAGATTAGACAGTCTAGTGGTAAAATGCGTTCACCCCGTACGGTAGCGTTCCGCTCGAGGGTGAACTGTACTGACTTAAGCTTCGTTCGTCAATACAAGAACCTCTTTCGGCGAACCTAAAAGATTCCGTCATCCGAGGGGTGCGGAAACTAGAGTGGAACAATTGGTCATTGATTTTCTTGAATCTCCGACTCAGACAGTTCTTAGTTTGTGGCGACACTCCGAGCAAGGCGCCAGAGTGAGACAAACGTTGTGTATTGACTCCTGGAACCCAAACTCGCTTTGATGTTCATCCCGTTGTACTTGCCGTCTGACACGATGTCTCGTGGATAGTTGTGGTCGATATCTTGGCTATCAACCTCAAATCCCTTCAATGTAAGCACTCAAGGGCTCGGACACCTACGATTACTCCAAACCCAAACCTACAGCAAACCGTTCAAGGGCCGGGCCAGGGGCTGGCGTTCGACACGGCTCTGGCCTTGGCCATTATTCGAGGGCCAGGGCCGGCTTGCTGTTTCTGAAATGTTCCATATACAATACCCTACTCAACCACGTGTGAGTCATCCCGCATTTCTGACTCCGAGTCAGGCCAATCCTCGCCACATTTCTCTCATCACCTCGCTTTAGATGTCAATTTCCGAGCTCTCGCGTCGCTTCAACAACCGCGGAGGAATCTCTCTAGTCTGTTATGTGCTGTATTGTATTAGGTATATGCAATACTGCACGTAACAGACTATGGAAGTTATAGCCTCAAAAGTTGTGGCGACGCGAACAAGTGACGCAAAGCCACAAACATCCTCGCAGAAGTAAAGCAAAGTAGCAGCTGTGATCATCTGGCATGCTTGTCGAGTGGTGAGGAAGATTCGGAATTAGTGAGGTGAGAAAGCAGACCTGGCGCAGTGCAGGATATAGCCAGTGGAAGGAAAGGCCACAACAATCAGATGGGTTCGCTATCATAGTCCGTGTATGTGATCATCATCACCGCCATCATGATACAACGTACTAGTAATGGTAGAGCAGAATGCAAGGCAGTCCGCGAATATCAGAAATTCAGAAAAAAGACCTGTATGGTATGGCTGTAGGAGCACTGAACCGATCCAGGAAAGATTGTGTCAGTTGAACACGAGTAGTCCGCATGCGATCGAAATGTCTGTCTATAAAGCCGGAGAGTTAACAGTCACATCTCAAACCCAAAATCCAAAAGTCCTGCCTTTCTCGCCGTCTTACTCCCCCGCGAATAGGCGGATGATCATATACATCGTCGAACCTATAAGGCGAACGACTGAAGGTAAAATAGGTGACAACGTCAAAAACAACCTCTGAGAGAGGAGGAAAGTCGACGGACCGGCGAGAAGTGCAACAGAATAGAAGATAAAAATGAGGTATCCGTTTACCGTGTGGTTCGCACCGTTCGTCTTGGCGTTCCCGTTGGTAGCACTGCGTACCAGGTGAGCGAGTATCGAAGGAGAGAAACGGGATAAGGGCATACAGGACGACAGCAGTCAACAAAGCCTGACAAGTGAGGTGCACATCATGAGCCATTCTTAGACAAGTTGGAAGATCGATTTATCACTCACGTTCGAAAGTACCCAAGCCATTAACAGGCTGCATAAGGTAAACAAAACTATCAGTAACAGCAAGAAAATGAGGGAGACGCAGAGCACTTTGTCCCGAAATTGTAGTAGTAATCCTCCTGTACAGTTGCCGTGTCCACCTTTCTCTCCTCTTTGGGTGGCTTGGTCAACAATTCGTGTAACGCCTCTTCGTAAGCTGCGTTGATGTCCGTCTCGGCAGTCGGTATTGCCACATCGATGGTGTCCTCCCGTGTGGCCGCCTTAGCGACGCCTAGGTTCGTACCCCCAAAGATAACGCTGTGCAAAATAAATGAGACTATGTTAACCCGAAATCTCGCGCAGCAACTTGAACTCACTGAAAATTCGCAAACTGTGGGTATTGTGAGGTTATTGGTTGCAAATCGGGCGGGCGAGCATGTCACTCACAGCATGGACGTCCAGAATGTTGATATACGAGGGTACAAGAAGCGCGTACTGCATAGACGAGGTAATCATGTGCCATGGGTCCATCTAATGTGGCACAGTAATTATTGCCGATCCAGGGCCCTCGAGACTTAGGCCACGCACATGGATGAAGGACGCGACGACGTATGAACCAATCGTCGCCGACAGTGGTATGACAACATCGCGGAATATCGCATTGGTGAGAAGGTCATGAAAAGTCGTGTCATGCTGCGCTGCATGCGCAGCAGTGACCACTTGCTGAATACCCTTGATAGCTAGGAAGATCGTAGCAAACTGAATTCGCCTCACTGTCAGCCAACTTGCCCCTATATTAGCATCGGTCATTGTGACGCACTATCATGTAGGTGGTAAGGATGGCATATCCCATCAAGGCAAGCGTGTAGCCTCTGTCAGCCTGAGAGCATTGAGCTCCACCTCGAAGGGAGAAAATGAAACACATGAGCAGCAAGCCGGCGTAGGAATACTTGACGACGGTATTGACCACTTCGATTGCCTTGCCACCGATGATGGATGGATCCTCAAGGGCATTGGTAAGGATAAAGAACAAGATGAAGAAGTTGCCCTGAATCATACACAAACAAGATAATTGACTATGCGGACGCAAATTTTACGAATTATATGGGAAACGCACGAGGGAGAACCAGGATAAAATCAGATTGAACGCCTGGTAAAGCAGCTCGACGTGTATCAAGAATTTGCGCACAAAGGTGTGCGATGAGCGATATATGTAATAGAACTTGACAACACTGCGTGTCACGGCGAAGGATGAACCATTGAGCAACCTGCGACATTGCGAGACCAGCTCGGGGACCTGAGAAGAATCAGATTGGAAAGTCATTCCGAGACAGATCATCACGCACCTGATCCGGCATGTCAACCAAGGCGTATGCGGACTTGACATAGTGGAGAAACCATGATCCACCCCGCTTCGACACCAATTCCCAACATAGGGTCTATCAAGTCGGTGCATAAGAAACCGAGGTCGATCAGATTCACCTTGCATACGCACGTGATCTTCAGCCAGGTACATGTTTGCGGTAAAGACAGTCGCACCAGCACCATGCTACAGTCGTTTAGGGAGAGACCCATAAAACAAGGGATGGACGCACCGGTGTTTCACCGAGGAAATATTTCTGCAGCGGACCCTCGCCATGAATGTCGTTCTGTAGCGCAATATACCGGTACGCGCTGAAAGCGCTGGGAAGTACAGTGATGTAACCAAACACCGATTCTCTACGGCTAAGCTGTGAGACGAGCAGGCAAAAGGTCCGACGATACGTACAAAGATCTATTAAAGATGTTAGACATCTTATACTCAAAGTTCTGAGCAGCCACTGTGTTGTCGAGCACAAGGTCATAAAAACGCAGGACTTGTGGGACGTTGAGAGGAGAGACAGACCAAGAGGATTCAAGAGCTTCTGCCCGTATTTGCCTTTGAGGGCGACTATTTCTCCGCAAGCACCCCCGACAGTCGAGTTGACGTCGAACACCTTCCACAGATGATAAATCGAGCTGGGACCAGGAATGGTGCCGACGTCGAGGAGGACGCAAACGTTAGGATGAAGGATCGGTCCAAATGCGTTGAAGAACCAGCGGTGGGAATTGATCTTTGTCTGGTGCTTCTCCGTCAAACAAAAGATTATCTGCACGGGGACAATTCCCTTCTCCGTGCCTTCGATCCCGCCCGATGGGGTAACGGATACTGCAGAGGGCATAAGACAGCTGGGAAACCAAGTGTCCGCAATACGCACTCTGAGTAGTATACTCGTATATATGTGCTGCCACGGGCATGCCATTGATGACGTTGGTTGCAATGCCTTCTTGATAAGCGCCTATGGCTGCGATGACGCTAAGCGTACGCGAGTTGATATTCTGCCGACCGTCGCCAATGATGCAGACCACCACTTTCTTCCAACCGTCTTTACCCCAGGTCTTGCTGCGATCCCGCTTGCACAAATAAGCAATGTTCTTCATGACGCCATGCATTGTCCTCGTAAATAGGGTGGCATCCTCGTTACACATGGTTATGACAATAAACAACTCCGTTCGACGCGGCGGGTCATAAAGCTCCTGGCGGAGGGTAAAGCCATTATCCTTGAAATCGTTCGGGTCACCAGTCGCAGCAGAATAACGCATGTGGGTGAATTCGCGCTCATCGTTATGGGGGCAGAGATTAAGCAACCTAGTTGGGACTACCGAGTCGATTACAAAGTTACCATGGAAGAGTCTAGCAAGCAAGAGGGAGCAGAGGCGATCAGACAGTCATGTGCGGACAGGCTAAATGATAGACGCACTCCACGCGCTTCAAGGTCTTGTACCGACGGGGTACGCGGTGCGAGACACGACGATGGGAGATACCGTTGTCTGCTAGATCACCTGGGTAACACTGACCTTGACGTCGCGCGGTGGTTATACTTGTCTCGTCTCCGAGGTCATCATCCAGGTCTGCATGCGGGTGTAATAAAGCCAATGAGGGTTGAATGCTCGATGAAGGCAGGGGAGGGCCATCGGGGTCTGCAGCACTGTATGATCTGAGCTAGAAAGGAAGTGATAGTGAGTAGAAATTGCCTCAATGGCACTGCGTAACGGTCAAAGCCTACGGGTGGATAACATTCTTGATCACGTGGTTGCGCCAAGGGATGAGAAGAGTTTTCGTGGAGAGTCGAGGAACCAAGGGTGTCGTTCTTGCGGCCATATGGGTTCCTCGATGGATGGGGCGAGTGGCCATCGTTGTAGCGCCCGTGCTGACCCTCGTCAGACTACAACAGTTAACGCAAAAATGAGTGGATAAAGTATGGACCGAACACGTAAGGACAGACCTCTGGGTAATGAGACATAATAAAACGGAACAGATGATTAAAGAAAAGAAAGGGGGACTACATCAGGAAGTTTCCAGCGCTGCCGAGAGGGACAAGTAGGATTGTCACCAGTACAAATGAAGGTGCGCAGTTTCGGCGGTAGATTACTTTCCGTGTCACGCCCCAAAAAAGGAAGGTTTCCACTACTTCGGAAGCGCTGTCAAAGGCCTGTCAAACATTCGCACTCAGACAATAAAGAGATCTTAGAATAGATAACGTAAGAAAAAACAAACATAAAGCACATGTTCCTAAAACATGTGCAGTAGAAAAAGCGAAACAACGAAACAACAAACAAAACAAACATAAGGCATGTGTATCTAAGGCATGTGCCTCTGAAAAAACTGGGGCTAAGTCGAGTGGGGGCGCGGGGATAAACACGCATGTGCAAGTGCATTCCTGTGCATTATTGCAGCCCGAAAAATGGATATTTGTGAATGCACTGTAGATCAGGGGTTAAGCCTGAATGTGAGTTCGATAAAAGGAAGGTAAGATATAATAAAATAAAACCAATCGTTGACGCTACGGCCAAGCCGAGCGCACATGCTGGAGTAAGGGAATAAAGGACCAGCAACGTCGACGGGGCGTTAATCCACAAGACGCACCAGAATCCTATCAGGATGGAACCTCACTCCGTAAGAATGCGACAAAAGGGGGGCAACAATTCTCCAATTCCCTGACTATATCGCGAACTTACTACTTTAATGCAAGCAGTAGGGGACGACAGAGTACTTGAGTTGGAGGTGACTGATCCAGAGGATGAGGAGTGACAATGAGCAACAGAGGACAGCGAGGTGGACAATGTGCAAGTGGAGGGAAGGCTCCAGTGTGAACAGTGGGGGGTAGACAAGAGAATAGTCTGGGGACTATTCGCTACAATTCGCAGGTCTTATATACTAATACAGGGTGGTCCGTGCGCAGCCTTTAGGGCAGGCACTAGTACAGGTACAGGTGTAATCTATCCATATATGGTACAAGCTGATCAGTCAGCTGTATGTCGGAGTGTGAACGTACATGAGTCATCCTGCTGCGCAGATGAGTAAGGCTACTGCACAATGCTGTGCAGCTGAGTAATGTTTATCGATTGGGCTTGGGATCTAGGGATCGGGTCTAGAGATCTATAGGAGAGGCTATGGGGAATCCCCTGGGGAATCCCCATCAACTTAGTCATTCCGACTGTCTTCCAGACATTGGTGGCTGGGCGGACCGCTTTCCCGAAGCAGGCCGTTCCTCCAATGCGGACCGCTTGTCCGTTAGAGGCATGTGACTGGACTTGGGCACGTGACATATCACGTGATCTCGAAAGTACAGAGGGGTCACGTGATTGGTCACGTGGCTTGGTCACATGAGATCTCTCAGGATCACGTGACCCGGGTTTGGACTTCAACGCTTGACTATAGCTTGGCTTTAGGGGCGGACTTGGCGGACTTAGGGGCATCGTTCTTGATCCCCTCTTAAGGTCATGTGATCCAGGAGTGTGCGTGGAGGTCACGAACGCGGCCGAAGGCCACGATCGCGACAGTATCCCCTCTTTAGGCTTTCCTTGTGCCTGCAAGGCTTGAACTTGTCTGTGTTGTGTTTTGAATTTCTGTAGTAGTTCTTTGGCATGTGTTAATTCTTTGGCAGGGAGCCAGGAGTTCTCGGAGTCTGGGTAACCTTTCCATTTGACAAGGTACTGTGTGCTTTTGCGGTTTCGTGTAGGCCGGGATTTAAGGATTTGTTCTATCTCATAGTGTCCTTCTTCCTTGCCAACAATTTCTGGTGGTGGTCTTTCAAAGTTAGGGCCATGTGAGGCAGTTTCAACATATGGTTTCAATAGCAAGTTGTGGAACACGGGATGTATCTTCATCATCGGAGGTAGTTCTAGTTTGCAGTTAGTAGCAGTGGCCCATAGGACTTTAAAGGGGCCGTAGTGTCGTGGTGCGAGTTTGGCTTTAGGATGGGTAGTCTGGAGATTTGTGGCTTCAAGTAAAACGAGGTTGTCTTTGTGGAAGACGTGTGATGGTTCAGGGGGCTTTCCCTTGCGCATCTCATTAGCTGCTAGTAATAGAGCCGCTGTGACTTCTTTGCGTATTTGCTCTAGATATTGTACGCGTTCGTCAACGCTTTGTAGTCTGGTTTGCAGGTACAGTGGTGGTT
>QFFA01010116.1:0-18411 GCA_003316565.1 Russula foetens | reverse complement strand
CAGAAGAGTGGGTAATAGCTCTGGGCATAATTGATAGAATATTAGGGACTGCGGTATGAGTAGGACGGCTAGGCATTTGCACTCATCGATAACTCACTGTGAAAGGTAAAAGTAGACATCAGGGGCAGTCGATGTGGTGCGGGGCAAATTAATCATAATCGTAATAAATAATCAGAAGAACGGACATGTGACACGCGAACATGTGACATGAAACGGAAAACAACGCTTCGGGACGCGCTCTCCCTGCCCTGCCATTAATTGCCAGTGCCAGTGAAAGTGGCACCTTTTGCACAAACCTTTATAAGTGGACGAGTCCCTTAATACTATCCCTCATTATGCAAGGAGATCCTGGGCCAAGTCGTTCGCTTGACAAGAAGCGCAAGAGTGTTGAGAGTTCAAGCTCGAGCTCGAGCTCAAGCGTCAACACAGCAGCTCGGAAGAAGGCAAGGAAGAGCGGGAGCCCATCAGCAACGTGCGAGACAGGGAAGATCGAGACTCAATGGCCTGACTATTTTAAAGAGGTGAGCGTCCGTGAAAGTAATTTGGATTTGACCCCGGGAACATTGTATCTGTCAGCTGTTCAAGGTATATTCACTGCTGTGACTGGAGTTGTCGTCTCTTGATTCACTTTCCCTGGTATATAGATATTCAAGGTCTGCTGCATATCTCAATACTCTGACCCAAAGTTCAACCCCACTCCCAGGCATTGAACACGGTGCTAGCTTTTTGCACGTCGAGAAAACAGTTCGCTACCTCCTTTGACTCCCTCCGTGCTTCCATAGAGGCCCTCCTCAAACGGCTGGTATCATCTCTGGTTACAACTTGTGCATAGATCTCACATTACTTCCATCTCCAGCCCACTCGAATTGGAGAAGGTTGCTGAAATAAAGTATCATCTCCGTGACTGTTGTGTCTGACCCAACGTTCATAACCGTATCTGTCTTCTTAGGGCACTTTTGCCCGAGCTTTTGACCTTCGCCTACATCCCCGCCAATCATCTGAAATTCAACGGCCTCAGCCAACAGCCAGAGTCTCGTAAAGATGTCTTCTCCGACTATGCGGACAGTACAGGTCCGTCGCAATACGACGAGAGCGAGCATGTCCTCGTCCTCGAGATGGACGACCGGATGGTTCGCAGAAACAGACAGACTTCTGACTCGCAAGTATCTCTGGATGCTGAGCTAGTATTCTGGTTGACGTCATTTATGTCTCAGCACGCCTCTCGTTCCGGAACCTCTCGCTCCTGCGTCTGTGAAACAGTTGATTGAGAAGCGAAATGCGATGTTCTCTAAAGCTGTAGACGAGTACGAGGCCTACCAATTCTTTCACCCTATGGGCACTGTGATCCCGTTATTAGGTTAATAGAAGCATTCTCCGATGCTGAAGACCCTATCGCATTGCTTGTGGCATCAGCTCGTGAACACATACCTCTCAACACCTCTCTTGGCTGCACAGCAGAGCCGTCGCACATACCTGACCCTGAGAACCGGCAACCCATCGATCGAGTTATAGAAGATATCCACGAGCAGAAGTGGTATCTTAACCAGATCAGATACCGAAGGGCCTTTGAGGCTAAAGCAGGATCCCTCGGTAGGTGCACCGAGTACACTCTCTTTAATAGTATCTTAGCCGTTGCAGGGACACTCGACCCGCCTCTTTCCGATTCTATCATGGCGGCATTACGGGATTCCCGGAGAATCACAACACTATATTCTCATCAAACCAGCGCAATTGCTACGCTGTCTCAAGGGAAAGACGTCATTGTTTCCACGAGTACGGCCTCCGGCAAATCAGTGATCTATCAGGCAAGGTCCGTTATGGTCCTTTCGCGAATGTCCTAACCTGCGCCCTGTTTTCAAAAAAGGTCCCGTTGTTGCGAATGCTCGAGCAAGACAATGGCGCAAAAGCGCTTTTCATCTACCCCACCAAGGTTGGCCTCTCATTCATCCTTGATCGCGAAATAGTATTAAGTCCTTTAAGGCTTTGGCTCAGGACCAGAAGGCATCACTCGAACAGTTATTAGCTTTCTGCCCTGGTTTAGAGTCTATCGTGGTCCGTTGCCTCGCTGTACTTTGTTTGCACCTCTCAGACGTGGTCTAGGTCTCGACATACGACGGTGATACCCCCCAGGAGGCGCGTCCGAGTGAGCACTCCGTACAGAACCAACGACCGTTGTCTTAACGTTGGTCCAAGCGATTCGCGATACAGCATCTGTTTTGTTTACAAATATTGTCCGTTCTCTTGACTTTCAAGCACGCTTGTTCTCATTTCCTATTCCAGGATACGATACACGCTTCTATCCTACCTAACGAGGAGCGGTGGCGCAGGTTGAGTCGCTTGCCTCGCCAGGAATTATCATGACTGATTACAGATCCCAAGGTTTTTGAAGAAACTCAAGCTGGTCGCAGTTGATGAGCTCCATTATTATCATGACATGTTCGGCAGGTGTGCATCGATCGTGCAATCTCACCTGTTCCTCCACCGACATTTTGCAGCCATGTTGCCTTGGTAATGAGGCGGCTAAGAAGGATATGTGCCGCAGTGGGCAGTTAGTGTCTGTAAATCTATCTTGGAACTCAGAGCTGATCCAGGAAACGCAGACCGTCGTATTCGATTTGTCTCATGCAGTGCAACTATCTCCAGACCCAAAGAGCACATGAAGGCCATATTTGGATTAAAGGTAGATTCTGATACTGCACATCCGGCGCTGATCACGACCTCAACATTTCGGTAAGGATGTGGAAGCAATCACCGAAGATGGTGCACCCTCGGGAAGAAAAGAGTTCTTGTTGTGGGGTCTGCCGCTTTCAGCGGATGCATCCCCAATAGGCGAGGCTACCCGACTCATGTCATGCCTCATGAAGAAGGGTGTCCGTGTCATCCTGTTCTGCAAGGTGAGTTTCTATCAGGCTTCTCATATCCAACTGAGGCCGACTTCTCTCTAGACCAGAAAATGTTGCGAGTTGGTAAGACATGACCTTTCGTTCCATATCTTGTCCTTCTAATTACCCGCCGGAAAATGTAGGCGATGAAGACTCTCAGAACTTCCCTGAGTATGGAGCAACGCTACGATGTCCTCGATAGAGTCATGCCGTACCGCGGTGGTACGAATTCCTTCACCTCGCGATTGGGTGGTAGTATGAGTCCTCTCATTGACAGGTTATCGGCCATCCGAGCGGCGCAAGATCGAACAAGAAGCTTTCTCTGGGAGACTCCTCGGTCTCGTAGCTACGAATGCACTCGAACTTGGTGTGGATATTGGAGTACTAGATGCTGTGATAGTGTGCGGGTTTCCGGTATCACTGGCCAGTTTCGTGAGTAACTCTGCCATATTCCCCCCTACACACTCACATCCTCTCAGCGCCAGCAAATAGGACGGGCAGGAAGAAGGGCCCGTGATTCGTTGGCCGTCTATGTCGCCGACGGAACCGATATCCATTACGTCAACTATCCCGATGATCTCTTTGACAGGCCTACCTCAGATCTTATTGTCAATCTAGAAAATCCCCTTGTCATCGAAGCCCATCTACAATGCGCTGCGTTTGAGATGCCATTGTCGGCTGATGATGTTCAATGGTTCGGCCCTTTGACAACAACACTTTGCGAAACCAAACTTGTTCGTGACCAGGAAGGCTGGTGCGTGAATCGATTCCGGCTTCAACGAGGGTGTAAATAGTTCTCAGGTTCCACACACACCCGAGGCACTTGCCTCACCCCGCCCGTGCTCTCTCCATTCGAGGCGCTGATGAGGAGAAATATACGGTAATAGACGTCAGCAGGACTGACTCTGGTGTCAGAGGCCAAATACTTGAGGAGACGGAGGTCTCGAGAGCGCTGTTTGAATTATACGAAGGTGCTATAGTGAGTTGGATACCCTGACCGTCCTGCTACTTCTGTCACATTCATTCTTCGTAGTTCCTACATCAGGGTAAAACATTCATCGTGAGAGCCATCATCAATCTCCTTCTGGTTGACAATTTCCCCCGTTGAACGAGAGCCAATAGGTTCGAGAAATTAACCATGACTCTAAGCAAGCTAGGCTCACACGTACGGATGTTGGTTGGATCACGACCCCCAGGTAGGTTCAATATCGTCAAATCCACCTAGTCCAAGCGCAATTATCACTCACGCGGTGGCTGGTGAACTAGGGACTTCACGTTTGTGTTCACCTATCATCGTTGGTGACCTTAATTCCATCGATTTTTCAGGGATATCGACCCAATACAGACGTGGCGAATACGGGAGATTAAAGGTTCGCTATGTAGGGCTCTGTACGGCAGTGCGTAGCTCGGTCATCGTCGCGTAGACGCGCTTACTAGAAACCCTGCAGGAATCGATGTACGTACAGTTGTGTTTGGTACGTTGCTCACGGTGTATCAGTTCTCTTCGAGCCGACTCACGAGATTTGACCCAGGCTATCACAAGATCCGGTATGTGGAGGTATTCAAACGGTTGTCAGGTCTCTTTAAGTTTCGACGCAGGTCGAGCGATCAAGCCAGAATCGAGACCGTGGATGTCGACATGCCACCTTACGAGAACACCACAACCGGGATGTGGATCGACGTGTCGAAAGATGCATTGCGTTTTCTAGACGTCGAATCTACTAGCCGTGCCGCGGCTATCCACTCTGCATCCCACGCGTTCCTCAACCAGTTTCCTATGGCTGGTGATCTGCGGACGGAATGCAAGGCTGTCGAGAAAGAGATGAGCCCGAAAGAATCCAGTCGGAAGCGACCTGCCCGGTAGGTATCCCCAAGTAGAAACGGTGCCGGGTTACTTAAGAGCAATAATTCAGCCTAATTTTCTACGATCCTATCGGAAGGAGCTTGGGTGGTGTTGCCGCAAAGGCATTTGATCACTGTGAGTCAGACCCCTCGTCGTTGTGATCTCCGAGTTTTTAACAATGTGCAAAGCATCCGATTTTCTCTTACGTGCTCTGGAAGCTGTCAGCTCCTGCGAATGTATGGATGGTTGTGAAAGTTGTGAGCCCTTGGCTTACCTTTTGAGACGGTCATTTACCAACAACAATAGGTATTATCAGCGGTCTCTGTAGAAAGAACAACGAAGTCAGGTCAAAGAAGGGTGCATTGACAGTCTTGCGAGATATTCTGGGAATTCCTCTGGGAGAGCCCGAGCTCAGTGGAGTCACGGATCACCGGCCCTTGACAGTAGTCGAGGCACTAGGTGTGGGTGTGGCCGAGGGCGTCGTGGTCGAGAAGTATGACGTTTGACAGTACATGCGGAGAGACCGACTTGCCATTTGCACATCCCATTTATGTAACAGGGCTTCACCTACTATATATGTAAACGATTTTGTAGCTCGAGTGCAAGCCAGAAGAGGGGCGGAATGGGAGAAAGGGAGATACTACAACGAAAACTGCCTGTATGGAAAGGGCACCATACCCGTAGAACGATCGACTCACATTACTGTATCAGACTCCTCTAGGCACGAGCGAAGTCGTATGACAGGGTCGCGGTCGCTGGTAGCTTTGGTGATAACGTGATTTTGGGGTAAGCCACGACAGGTATACGGCGAAGTTGAAGGCTAACAAGGTCCCTGGCACTGGCAGACGAAAGAAGATGAGGTAATGCTGGAAATCGAATGCTATCCAGCCGTTCGCCGCGTAAACACAGGGCAGATCCACCCAGGAACTCGAGGCGAAGAGTCAGTTCCACCGTAAGTTTGGGCACAAGTTCTGGAAACGTCAACTCAGGGAATTGTTCCTGCGTCTTTTCGATTATTAATTGCCATTAGGATTTTGTTAAATTGTTGAGCCAAATACCGTATATGCGACGACGTTGGAAATAGGAAGTTCAGATGTTGGGTGACTATGGCCAAGTGTGATGATCGGGATAGCCGGCCAAATCTCCAGCATCTCTTAGCACAGGTGTCCCTCGTGTGCAAACAAGGTCCAATCCTCGTGGTGATGCAAATATGAGGTATCGCCATCTTCGACAGACCTGCACCAGTGCCTCCCACTCCCTAATACCAAATTTGTTGATACCACCCACCCGACAGAAATGGAATATATTGAGGAGGACGTCGGCCGCCGGGAGTGTGTCGACCGTCCTACGCCCTGTGTCCATGTTTGTCAGCAGTGTGGTAATGCCGAATAGGACGTACGTCTGTCTGCGAGGTCTTCATCTGATTCCTTCGAGTGAAGTGGGTCACAATTTCCCATCTTGGAGCCTTCAGATGAGCCTTTATCAGTCAAACGAGGTGGGAGAATGATATTCCGAGGATTCAGTGTTAGAAAGTAAGGTGGAAGAGGTGGCGAAAGACTCCCCTGGTCCTAGGCAGAGTGCTGGTCCTGGAAAACCCGGAGATAATCAGGAACACATACACCTTACGTTAGGCCGTTCAATTATTTCTCAGTCATGTGATCGTTCTTATTCACGGGCTTCAAACACCAAACGTCGGCGAAGAGAGGGATCAGGTCCTGCTTCCTTCGTAGAAGCGTGTCATTGAAGATAAGGGAAGATCGTCAACATAAATTAACATGGCCGTAACGTAACCTATGCGAGGGGATCAAAGTCGCTCAATATGTCCTTCGACGCTTGTCTATTTGTGCTGACCCCAGCACGTTGAGGCTTGAGGGGCGTGAGAATATTGCCCATTCCTTGGGGCGCGACAAATGCTGGGGGTACCAATGGGGCAGAGAGAGCACTGCTCATGGGCGTATGTGATTGATTCATCTGGCTCGGGGGTGCCAGGAGTGGTGCTGTGAGAGGCGGTGGTTGGGCTGGACTTGAGACGATGTCAGATAACGAGATGTTGTAGTTGGGTTTCGAGAGGGTGGACCTTTGCGGTGGTTGGAATGGGCTTTGAGACGATGATAGCGGGCTTCCCTGATATTTGGGTTGTATGTTCTGTGCCGGTGGGCTGATAGCACGGGAGGACGTCGACGCGAATGTCGACGAGCCGAGAGACGGAGGTGGGATAGTAGCGGGTACCCGCATTCCATTATTTCCCGTATTGGTTCGCGGAGTCGGTGTTGGGGTGCCCAGTGACGTACCGATGCGTGGCGATGACGGAAGGCTCTGCGTAGCATGAGATGGCGCAGAAACTGGACTGACGAAAGCTGTTTGAGAGATCGAAGGGCTCTGCGACGCATGGAAAAAATCAGCTATCCCGTTCTCTCGAATGGGGGGAAGGACGCAAACCTCCGTGTTGCCAGAAGACAGGATACTACCCCAGACATCGTCTTCCCAGTTCCCATTTAACTCAGTATCAGCCTTGATAGAAGTAGCACCTGATCCACCGACTAGAGTCTCAAAGTCCATTCCCCCTCTGGGCGTTAGTCCATCTATCGAGCCATTGACCGCGGTGGCAGAACGATCTTCGATGCGCTGCGAATCGCGTAAAAACTGATTGTGCTCTTTTTCCACGCGATCTCCAAGCTTCTTGATGACAGCCATAAACCGCTGGAATTGTTCGACATTTAGCACTGTCCAGGAAATATTTAGAAGAGTGAGGACACAAGGCAAATACAAAGGCTTACAAGGGCCGATAGACATCGCCCAAAGTTGTGGGAGCACAAGAGTAGCCACGGCTTCTCTGTCGACCTTCAGACCCATCGCCTCTTGCACAGAAAGAGTCGCCATCTGTAGGGTGTTGCATGGATATCAACTATGTAAAGCGAAAGGAGACCAAAACGTACCGTCACAGCTGGTTCTTTGGTGCGGATCTTCGAAAGCAGAGGGACAAGTTTTTGAGTCAGGCTCGTCTAGACACCGATCAGCCGAACCGTGACCGCATAATAACCACCGTATTTACCTGATCAAGTGTTTTGACCATACTTAAGAAAGTGATGAGAGTAGCTACTTTCACGGACAGAATGCGTGTTTTCGTGAAAACGAGCTATTGTATCATCGGTAAGACGGCCATGAGAACGATATATAAAACCGCACCGCAACCCTCGGGAAGAGAACGCCCTGGACTTCGGCATAATCAATGCTCTCACATAGGCCGGGTACAACCCCAAGCGCTCGTTCTTGAACCTTAGAACAACTAAGCATAGCTCTAGCAAGGAAGAATGTCACCAGGCGCGTACAGGGGCATGCTCAGATTCCAGAGCATTGTATACAAGGGGAAGGACGTCTGAAGGGTATACTAAGACACCAACAACATGAAAGAGGTGACCAGACGCACGTTCCCGAAATACGGCCTTCTCAGTTTTTTCCTGAAGTGTGTTTAGATTGTCAAGAAGCGTGAGCATATTTTGAGGTGGTTCCCTGATCGTGAACAAGGGTTTGAGGCTCGGTAGGACCAAGGAGGCGAACTGCTGAGGAGTGACGATGGTTGCGATGGAGAACACGTTGGGCAGGATGTACGGTAGAAGGTGAGAGTCTTTCATCTGGGGGGCGATGAAATCAAACTTCAGACTAAACGCAAGATCCGTACCTCTTCGAGCAGGGTTGGAAGGATCTTCCGTACGCGAAGTCCTTCCGAGAAACGGTCAAGCACGCCAGTTAGTCCCTTCATGAACGATATCTTCTCCTCCCTCGATTTTGCGGCAAAGTTAGATCTGTCTAAGAAATTGAGGGTTGAGATTGGCAACGAAGAGAAGAACGAATGTGATGGAAGAGAGCTGGGAGTCGGCCTGCTCTGTGGATGTCGGGTAATCAGAGAAGCGAGCATCGCTATGCCCAGAACTCTACTCAGTAACGCAGACCGAAGAGTAAAAGCGGGACGTGCCTTGAAGATCTCTGTCTAGACGTGTCATACCGGGAAGCGGTTTCCCGGCATGTTCCCGTACGCTCCCCAAATTTCCAAAGTTTTTAAATGGGGGTTCACCCTTGAGATGCACCGAATATATCACACAGCCCAGAGAATACATGTCTGATGCAGTGTTCAGGACTTCGTCGAGGGCATACTCTGGGGCTGTGGGAATAATGTCAATGTGATGGTCCTGGTCTCTGAGTGGGTGGCCTTGTACATACCAATGTAATCAAAAGATCGTTGAGCATACGATGGCATCCTGCTATCATATGAGGGGAATTCCCAGTCGGTCGAGGAACCGTCGGGTCGTTTGAGGGGAATGGTGAGACCAAGGCCACCTAGTTTCCAATCTCCCTAGAGGTAATTTGAGATGGATCAATTATGAGGCCGTAGGACTGCACGTACGGCGTTGTTGATGAGAATGCTCTCTGGGTTGATATTGGAGTGAATAGTTCGCGCGGATGTGTGGAGAAACGATAGGCCTTTGCAAAGCTGCAATACGCCCTTTTGGATCTGTAGTTACCCTGTCAGCTGGCGGATGCCTGGTCTTGACTCTGCAGGCCACTCCCCTCGACTTCATCCAAATCGACAAGCGACGAGGTGGAAGGAGAGCCAGGAATTGCGAGATGAAGAGAGGACAGTAAAGGTTCGGTCGCAAATACGAGCTCACTTCGTGTCTCTTCTAGGGGCTCGACCATCTCTTCAAGTTCACGGTCATAAGGCAAATGCGATGAACATAAAAACGAAAGACGTCGGGCGTACCAAGAATGCTGGGGTGCCTTAACTTGCTCAGCGATGTAGCCTACGCCGTTTGATCGTTAGCAAAGCCATCACCGGTCCCAACTGGCATGCTACGCACCTCTGATTTGAGCACATCCATCGTTTTGTCCCTCGCCATAGGGGACAGACGGTCTATTTCTGCATTCCTCTTGTCAAATGTCCACACAGAGACCCGTTTTCCAGTCACTTTGTGGGTTGCTGACTGAACACGCCATAAGCCCACTTGGAATGGGGGGACATGCGCGGGCGTAGGAAGCGCGGAAGGCGATGCTCCTGCCCCTGGTACTGGGGTGGTCGTACGACTAGCGGCAGTGGAGGAAGCCCCGATGGTGTAGTTCTGGGAGATGTTTGACCTCGAAAAGAAAGAAGTGGCTGCGGCAAACATGTTAGGGAGATGATTGAATAACACAGACGGCGAGTGAGCACGAGTCGAACGCCAAATTGGCTGCGCAGGCTGTCAAAGTCGTCGTGCGACGTGCGACTTGAGAGCGAGAGGGGAGCCGAAGGGAAAGATGGTGTTGCTCACGTGCCAAATAGGGTTAGTATATCTCGTAACTGCACAACGTACAATGAGTCCACTAAATACAAGCCTTACCAGTTTACCAATTGACGGGCGAAAGGTCCTCGTGCCTGCCGTTTCAAGTGCGGGAATATTCAGACAATCGATCAGTTGCTCATCGTCGAAATGGATGAGGATGAGCTTTCTCGTTGCCTAGCTGCAGGATCTTTACTCATACATAGCGAGAAGAGCAGTCATGCGCCCACTCTTCGAACAGTCCTCCTTACGCGACTTACTCAATATCGTACGCAGCGTGGGCTTCTCGAACGCGACGACAGCAACTACACGTTGGAGCAGGCACAGGAAGAGACGGCGCAGGAGGCATTGTCTGTAGTGGAGAGCGTTCAGAGAATTCTCGACCAGGATGAGGGGATACGTCCTCCCTCGGATGCAGCTCCACATTCCAAGGGGGACACACCTGGTGAGGTACCCCTCATCGGCACAAGAGACATTTCGCAGCTCCGTACACTCCTCTCGATCATTTTTAAATGGGGTACTGAGCCATTGCTTGCACATATTAACGTCGTTTGGCCATCAAGGGGCGACAGCCGTGCGCAGCATCGGTCCAAGATCTTCGACGTTGATGACGCCCCCCAGTCGTATGCAAGACTCACGAGTATGACACAGCGATTGCTCTCTTTGTTGTTTCCACGCGGTGTCCACGGTACAATGCCCCAAACCCTCATCACGACCACTCTCTTAAATCGTCATACCACGGATCTCCTACATCCTGGAATCACCCTTGGATGGGTTCCAAAGACCTCTTCGACTGAGCCCTTTTCGGCTGTGGATGACCTCAGGCCTCCCGTCATGCGCTTGATGTCAATGTAGGGGATCTGCTTGATTAAGGGATTCCAACGCTGATTGCTGGCTTCCCTAGCCTCCCGCCCTCACAAACCATCGCGTCGCTTGGCGCCATCATGTCATCTTCCCCGCCACCTCCGCAACATGTCCATAAGTCTTGTGCGTCTTTACTCAGCCGACAATTGATGCGTCCAAATGGCGTCCGTGGCCTCTTCGCGGCTGTTTTCGGCGATGGCGAATCGGAGGAGGCACCACTTGAGAAACTTTTGCATGTTGCTCAGGTACTTGGCGCGGTCCCGTCAGTAGTTATTCCCAAAGTACGCTGTGGGTGCGAACCCTGAACATATCATCTCACTCGGTCATAGGAATACTTCCGTTCTGTCGTCTCGCGTTTGGTCGAGTTACTCTCTCCCAGCGCGAAGGCGTCTCCTGCTTACATTCGCGCAGCGTCGTTTACACTCTCGCGCATGATCACTGCTGAAGGCAACCCACGGCATCACACCATCGCATCCAGCATGCTCGTTTCGTTGCTGCACGACCCAGTACTTCTCACGACACTTGATGCATCAACTGAGACTGTCACGACTCTCTCGCCTGTCGAGGCCATTCAAGCTGTTCAAACTTTATTGACGAATACGGATCCTGTTCCGACTCTCGTTTCTACTGTCTTATCGCCAATCGCAACTTCGTTATATGTGCTCCTCAGCACTCTTTTGAACGTGAAGATAGCAGATCCGACACTACGGGAGTCTGTACGTGGCCTATTATTCTCCTGGGGGCGCGTGGTTCCCGCAGACGAGGCAGTTGCCGTCTTATGGGCATGCATAGACGGAGAAGGGGGTTACTGGACTATTGATCTTACGGGAAATGTAAAACGTGTTGAGAAGTGCGTATGTACAGGACTCATCAATCCGGGATATTCATTTGAGCCTAAGGCAGGAGAAAGATTCGTCATTGGCTCTCTTCACACCCGATGACCTCAAGAAAGCTGAGGAAAGCGGCGGTTTGGACGTCGATGCCAATTTCTTGGGCCTACGCCCCGACCCCACGCACTTCGTTGAATTTTTAAAGTCGTTGGATAGACCGGACGTAGCATCAGAAGTCTTCGTCAGACTTCTGGAGGGCTATCGTGACTTGAAAGCTGACAGCGAGAGCGATCCCCTAAGGTGAAGCCGCTATTAAATCTGTTGGTCTCTATTCACTCAAACCGGATCACCACTCAGGACGTTACTATTCTTACAGATAATCATCCAAGTTCAGACGCAGATGTCGAAAGACGGACCCTCATCAAACAACATACTTAGCAAGCCGGGGCATATACTTTCATTTATTAAGCATGCCTTACAAAACGAGACCATGCAAGACGCTGCGCAAAAGCAAACATCGAAAGGTCCTAGGCCACGCTCAGGGTTGACCATGGGTGATCTTCGCATTGTCCCTGAAGAGGAGCAAGGCGATGATGTTGATTTAGAAGGTGATAGCGACGACGAGACACCAGATCCTCAAGGAGTGCAGCCAAACGATGAGATGACAATAACAGCTCTCAACCTCCTCCTCAGCATACTTGAAGGTGCGTTGTTTCATCTCCACACGTTCTTAAGCAAATCCTTATGGCCTCTATTCAGCAAATCCAACACTCTCCTCGCAGTCAGCTCCCACTCTCGAAGAGATCCTCGAGGATGCCGAACGCCTCACCAAAGCAAACTCTGAATCTGTCCGGGCGCTTGCTCGAGAAGCACGCATGATGCTTACAGTGCGTCTCGCGTCCGCCTCGACGGCCTCTCCGGGACTGGCCCGTGAGCCAGAGGAAGACCGCATACGTTCGATCTACCAGAGGGCGCTCAAGCTCCTCCAAGATCCCTTGCTCCCAGTTCGTGCCCACGGCTTGCTCCTCCTGCGCGAACTGGTGGCCGTCCCCGCAGGGACCACGCCGCCCGAGGCGGTGCGCGCGCTCGAGCCCGCTATTCGCGATGTGTTCCTGCAGGCGGTTCAGGACGACGATTCGTACGTATTCTTAAATGCCGTGCAGGGCCTCGCCGCACTCGCAAATTCGTTTGGCGCCGATGTGCTGCGTGCGCTGGTGCATGTCTATGCGGACGGCTTGCAGGGTGTAGGTGCGGGCGCGATTACGAGACAGGACGTCGACGTGCGCCTACGTGTCGGGGAGGCCCTTGGGCAGGTCATTCGGCGGTGCGGGGAGACGCTGCCCCAATATTGTCAGCACCGTTTTCACACTGTTTCATATCGAAACGTCCTGCTGAGACATTCGTTTTTTTTTTTGTTTCTAGCTGATTACTTGATTCCTCCTCTGTTTGTGGTAGTTCGCGGATCGCATCTTCCTACTACCCTTCGCACCTCCTCTCTCTCCCTCTTGGCTACGATCGCCGACACCGCCGACCTTGCATTATTTCCTTACGCACATGACCTGGCAAACGCGATGCTAGATCTCCTGCAGATCGAAGGCGCGCGTGCCTCGGCTCCGACACAACAATTCCAAGACGTTTCTTCCACGGACGTGAACCCGGATTCGAGCTCGCTGCCCACGCCACCGCCTACGGCGAGCATGGACAGCCAACCCACGGCGGCGGACGCGAAATTCCCACCTTTCCGCCGCGCCGCCCTGCATTTCCTTGGCGTGCTCGTGCGCGCCTACACGCGGCGTGCATACGCATCTTCCGACCCCAACGCCAGCGTAGGTGGCATTCCGCCAACAGATGACTTCCCGGCGCGACGCGCGACGACGACGCTGGGCTATGTCGCGGCGACTGATGCGGATGTGGTTGTGCGCGTCATGGCGCGGGAGGTGGCCGATGCCGTGCATGCGCTTGAACGCGCTCTTGTCGGTTTGTAAGGCCAAATTTGAGGCCTTGAGAACCTGATTAGATTACAACAAGGCCAGATATATTGAATTTCGAGCCGAGATCATCCTCAGTATTAAGTCAAAAGACGAATCTCATATTGCTGTACCCAGCAAGGCCACTATCGTACAGTTAGTAGTGTAGCGGTGGGCGACATGTAACGCGTGAACGTATCCCTCGGTATTGAGTCAAAAGACGATTCCGTCTTATACTTATAAATGCGCATAGTATCACGTGTGCTCGAAGCAAAGCGTCATACTCATGATCCAAGCCGTGATAGCCCCTCAGTACTCCTCCTCACGATGGTGAGGCACCAGTGAACGTGAGGATCAAGTAGGTATGGAAGAATGTAGAAAAAATGGTCGAGCAATCGTGCTCCTCCTCACACGGAATGGATGTTGACGTGACGGAGGCCGATTGACAACTCCTGGGTTTCCCTTTGGGGAATCGGACGCACATGAAAACAAAGCCGGTCAATCCTTCCCAGGCCAAATCAATGATCCCTTCGGAGGAGGGGTGTCTGGGGAATCAAGGGCCCCTTATCAACTTGCACCCCCGAGGTCCTATCCATATCGTTCAAACCAAGACCATCGCACGAACATTGCATGGAGGGACTCACCGTGCATACCCCTGCCCGCCCACGTCCACTTATTAGGAGACCGGGTACCACTGACCCGCGTACTCACCCAACGTTGGAACAGGATATCCAGCAGATCGATTTGGCAGAGAAGATCTGGAATCTGCATACCCTTCTCAATCACAGATTCGGGATGAACTCAGGCAATTGTCACTGGAGATCAAATGGACTGGGGATTGAACCCAGACTTCCTGAATATATACCAGGTGCTCTTCCGACTGAACTGCCTAGCCTGGGGAAATCAATTGGGGATGGCTTCTCTTTTGTAACGTAACGTTTCGAGTTACAGATCGCGGTCTGGGTTGCTGTGGTGGTTCGGTTCTGAACTTCGGTCCGGACCCGAACCCTGGTGGACCGGACCAAAGTTCGGGGATAGGGGCCACAAACCGGACCAAAGGCCCGGGACCCGAATGAACCCGTCCAGACCGGTCCGTCCGAACCGTAGTGGTGTGCTCCGAGTCAGACGCCAGTGAGTACGCGACCCCAGGCATGTTCATACATACGTTGGTTCAACGGCATTCAAGAATCAAGACTCCTCAATACATCATGTGATGTGCATGGGTATGGGTCAGCCGTGCGGGTTTTTATCATGGGTATGACAGGTACGGGTACTCTGAGTCAAGTTTTGGTGACGCGTATGGGTAGCCCATGAGGTTTCATACAATTTCATGACCCACAACCTCTTCTCCACGACCACCAAATGGCCACCTTGTTCGTTGTTCAAATCTCCCAGGACGGCACTGCCCCTCTCAATGGACCTCAAGACGACATGGGTTGACTCCTCGACGGCGGGATGGGAGGGTGGAATATGGGTAAAGGTGTGTGGTTGTTTTGTCGTGGTCGTGCTGCCTGCCTGATTATTTGGGTGGCCAGGTGTGTTTTGTTGTGGGTGCTGATGCATGCCACGTCGTTCTTGTTGGCCTTGCAGGTCCTATTCCGAAGTCAGCTCGACGATCCCTTCTCTGGCCGGTTTTTCTCCAAGATTCCAGGGTAGATCCCCTTCAAAGTTACCAGGGGTAACGCTCTTCAATGCTGCCAACGCGCCCTCGCTCGGGTTACCTTGCAGTGTTACGCCGCATTTGCCCTCGCCCTCTGGTGGCAGCGCCTCAGGTTTGTGACTGCCCTTTGCGGCGGCATCCCGACCATGCACTCGCCCTCAAGTGGCGGGACCTCATGTATGCACCAAGCCTCGCATTTGCCCTCGTTAGGACTCCCTTGCGGCGGTGCGTTGACTTTGTGCTCACCCTTTCGTGGTGGTGCCTCTCATGCGCTCGCCCTCTCGCAGTGCTGTTTGCAGTAGCTAGGCTGGCCCTCGTTTTGCCATCTCACCTCTGCGCCCGGCCTCGTCTTGCCCCGGGTCCCAACGCCTCGATTTCCGCGGCCTCAGCTTATGTGGCCCCAGCTTGCAGGCTCGATGCTGACAGTTCCCTCGGCGGCTGATGCAGTGCTCACAACTGGCAGTGCTTCCCCTCGTTTGCGCACCTCAACCGCGAGAGGCCGACTTCCCTTGTGTCTGCATTTGCGTTCACAACCACGCACCCCCGCGTTTGTGCGTCTGAGGGGTCAACTTCCCTCGCATCGGCGTTGACCCTTCGTTTGTGTGTCAACGCCTGAGGGGTTGACTTTCCTTGTGTCCACATCGGGCGGCATCACACTCAAAGGTTCAGGGTGGACGACAGTGAGTGGCCACGAGCCCTTATTGACATACTTGTAGATGTACTTGATCGCCTTCAGACTGTGAAGTGCATCTACAGGTATGTCTATTAGGGCACACGAGTGAAATGGGGGAAGATCGAGTATTCCATGTCCATGGCCGAAGCCAGGTGAGGGGGTTACAGCCATGCTTGCAAGCCCAAGAGGGTCAGGACGACGGACGTATGGCCCAAGGTGCGCGATGACTTTCTCGTTATTGGACCAACCGTGCTGGTCTGTGTAGCTAGACTTACTGATTTTTCGTGTGGCTAGGTAGGTCTTGTATTGGGCGACATGGCCCATACCATCATCTTTGGCGCATTACCCAAGAGGCCTTTTCGACTTTATGATATCCTCCCCTGGCAACTCCTCTCCAGGCTTGCAAGTGCCTGCTACTTTCAAGGTGTCCCACATGCACAGTCATGACGTCTTGTGCTGGCCATTTGAGTTCACGTTCTCCCCTCCTCCACATTTATCCCCTCTCGCTTAGACCTCGTCGACACTGCCTCCCGCCTCCTGCCTCCTGATAAGCGACAACACCAAGGTCTTCGCGCGACAACTAACATCCATATTCACCACCGGACCGCGGCAACACTAAACACACCCCCGCAATCTGGACCATCTATACGGCTGGCATTCACAATCAAGGCCCATAACCTATTAAAATTCTAGCAAGATCACACTCAGTATCAAGTCAAAAGATGAACCTCATATTGCTGTACCTAGCAAAATCACTATCGTACAGGTTGTGACACGTGAACATACCCAAAACTGGCTGAACTGAGGGGAAGGAATGTATGTAAGCTCTGTCTTATAAAGGCGTATGTTATCGAAAACAAAGCACGCCTCAATAATATATAAATGCAAGGTGATGGGTTCCTCGCTGCAGGGGCTACGTCAAATTACAGTATGATGGACAAAATTTGGATAGCACAACATTGATGTCTACAATGACAGAGTTATGGACCACTACCGTATTACTATTACACAACTTGTTTGCACGTTCTGATGGGCTCGCCTGTCGTGACTCGTATGGGTGTGATGAGAGGCTGTGAAAGTTTATTTTACCAATCGACAGACGAGGGCCGTCGTAGTTGTAACCGCTCGTCCGCCGTTTCAAGTGCGGGGTCGGAAAATCCATCAAACCCAAGTAGCCCGCGTGCATGGGTACCCCACGGTTCGCTTGCCACTTCGACCCGTGAGACGTGCTTATATGTTGGTACGAAGTTTAATGCGCAGTCCGGACAGCGCACCGAGACTCGAATCAGATACTGTCACCGTTCCAGGAAGGACTCAGTCCACCTGAGAATATGCAGGACAGCCACTCACTCACCGTTACCTCAATGACACCCGCGATCGCCCAGGTCTGCTCTCTCCTGGGTTCACCAAGAGTAAGATCGACATATGCGATAGCCAAACCTTCTTGGGTAGTGTCAGTTTCAAAGGAGTCGCCTTTGCTAAGGACAAGTTCTCGCCCTCCAATGATCTGACCACTAGGGGACCGTGCTACCATGTGCTTTACCAGCTGGGCTTCAAACCCTCGGACGAGGAGCACCGCCAGCGCGGGAGCCTCCATGCTCTGGATACTGAGCTTCAGGGGAATGGATTGTCCTGAAGGGTATGTGGGCCCAGTTGGGTAGGACAACTACTATTTGGTGAGCAAGGCAGGGCATAGATGGGAGTGTCGGCGGAGCTTGCCTTGACAATCGGACTCGTGGATTTGACCTTGGGACCAACGTCCGGGGGGCATACGGGTTGTAATGTGTCGGTCTTGTACATGGCCTCATCTGAAAGCGAGAAAAATGTTGCCTGCCTGGTGGGGACCGGATGGGAAGGAAAGGTTTTTGGGAGGTACAATACAGGGAGAATCCTCCTAGAAGGACAGGTCAAAGATGCATGAGTGAGTGATATAAAGAGGACTCACATTTCATGTCTGCGAAGTCCCTTTCGGTGGACATCGACCCTGACGCAGTATTCTACTTCACATGAAAACGTGGGGGACCAACAGGCATATGAAGGGGGAAGTGGGCTCGTACCACCGCTCACGTACGAGGGGAATGGGATGGAGAACGGGAAGGATTGTTCAGTGGGTGCATGTTCACCACGCGCAGGACAAGAGAGGACGATCGGAGATGCGACGATATTGCGATTGACGGCTTCAGAAATCATTCCCCTCTCGGAAGTCGTCATTTTGACTCTGCCCAGAAGCTACAAACGAAAACACGTCGATCAGCCGTGCCAAGCATTGATAGAAGAGGAAGGCTGTCTCAACTGAGACCTCTACTCGGACGACATGGCTGCACTTTCTACTCAGCTTGACGGCTCCTTGCACAAGTCCGTTGAACCCATAAACGGGCAG
>QFFA01010114.1:0-23887 GCA_003316565.1 Russula foetens | reverse complement strand
CGATGGCAACCGGCTGTGGGTAACAGTGATTAGGCGACACCTAGAAAAAACGATACAGATAAGAACGGGATACCATCTGAACTGTTGCCTGCTGATAGTTAGGGTAGCGGATGCTATAAGGATATAAGCCAATGGTAGAAGAAGTGTCGAAGAAGGGTTTACCTCTGAACGAAGTAGACTAAGTGCAGTAGAGGTGATAAGGAGGAATTCGATGACACTATTCAATGCATGTCGCCCACCGATTCCAAGTCCTATCACTTTAGTAAGCATCAGTGTCCAGGTGAATGGTGGAGATCATGTCTACCTAGTTCAGCAAAAGAAGTGACAACCTGGAAGTTGAATCATCAATTAACTGACTGATACATAGACAAATGCAGAAAACAATTACAATGAAGCTCGGGATGTGACGTTGTCGCATGCTGACTGTTTCAAAATCAAAGCACCTAAACACTAAGATTACTATAGACCAGATTCGGAGGATGCATACACTCGTAGATCCTCCAAGCGTAAAATCTAAGGACAAGATTTGTCATTCAATAGAGGGTGATGATGACCTGACCAAAAAGTTCAGAACGTACTGCTGAATTGCACATGCTATGCAGACTGGGGATAATCAAGTTATGTATGCACATTTTGGGCATGGAGAAGAAGTGGTTTACATACTTCCCATAAGACTCTGGACTCTGAGGCTCCTGAAACAACTGTCAAGTTCAAAGTTAAATCTACAGGAACTTCCACGTACCATGGGGATATAAGATTCGCAATGAAATCACCAAAATTTGTAACCGCAACTATATAGAAGCTATGTATGAGAAGTGCCATTTGTAGTGTTTCGAATATCCTTTTTAAAGTGAGCCGTGCGGAACGAGACCCCCCGGGGGGATACAGGATCTTACAGAAGGGCTGCAACCTGGATGTCGAGTGATGGAGATATCAGGAAAAGTCAGAAAACCAATGACAAGAAAGCGACTAGACTACTCACAAAGTACTTGAGAAAACACATGTCGTTCTCAGAGTGACAGGAAAAGTACGAGTAGACTTGCAGACATGTCACGCCATACAATCTGTTTTTATCTCGTCAATATCTGAAATGACATTCAAGGTCGTCCCACACATTGACGAGGATACCAGCCCGATGAGGAACGCCCCCAAAATATTATCAACAGGAATCAAAGACGGCATTTTGTGCCGGTGCGATAATGGCACTGCAGCTGGAAGAGGGGCTCGGATTTGGTAGATCACAGAATGCCAAGGGACCAAGGAGGTGAACCTGTTGTAGAATGTTGTATCGGTAGTGATTAGTGAAACCAACAAACCCATGCAACAATTTGTATGGATTCTGAAGAGGCGGTGCTGCTTATCCATATTTGAACTCATCGGGACTCAAAACACCTACCGTCAGAGTTCACCATATTCGCAATCTCGTGGAACAATTAAGTGATCGAGGCAGGACCACGGTGTGTAACTAGCCAAGAATCAGATCCCTTAGTACGTGTCCCCTTTGGATTCGCGAACCAATGCGCCAATCAGGTGATATCACATCCAATACATCAGCTCCACGATTCTCGTACAGCACTGGGAACAAAGACTGACTGATGTACACACACATGTTGTCCATTCGAAGAGATACCAAGAACACCCCCGAAGAGAACGGTGTGTCAGGGAGACTGATGTTGAACTTCTGACTTCCAAATTGTGCGTCTTATGTTGACCCGGGCAAGTGGCAACCGATGGGTTTCTTGCGGGCAGAGAGATGTCTTGAGGTTGGCCATCACTCTCACCAGTATAGTACGTCTGGCACTGACAATAATACACATCTCAGTACACACCATCGTAAACAGGGATGCAAGCTTTCGCATTGACTTAAGGAATAAGTGCCTACCTTTCGCGATTTGTCATTCAGATACCTCAGGCCGACCACCTTGGCATTCGGGCACTTTGATGTGACAACCAGAACTTGGAATGATGCAAGCACATCTTGATTGATCTGAAGGAACTTAGAATGAGAACGACTGACTTGGATCATCATCACCAATGTACTGGTCCAGTAGGGCCTTGGGTTTGCCACAATGTAACCATGGAGGTGTGGGGATTTGTCAAGGGTCAATGGAAGCTGATGACTGTATTGGCCAGCAGTGCGTAAATTAGGGTTAAGGGAGAAGTTTGTGCCACCGGCCCACAATTTTGTTTCTGCAGTGCGGGGCATTGCGGGGGATAATTTGTTTACAACACAGGAAAGCGCCACCAAATGACTTTGTGGTGAATTGGCCATGGAATGCCACAAGAGGACGAGGGACATTGCATGTCGATGATAATACGACCCTAAGTGATGACATGATGCTTGGAATCACTGGGGGATGTGTCTCAGTCCAGAAGAAAAAAGAAAAAAGAAGGCATGAAGACGATGTATGTCGTCCAGGTGCTCAGGACTTGGAGCATCTGATACTGATGCCCGTCGCATCTGCCACACTGCCATGGAACCCTGGAGGCACGAGGCAGAACCTAGACCATAAACGGCCAGTGGGACTTGCTTCGTACAAGCGCTCTCAGCAAGCTTGGCTGCTTCTATGTCCCCAACAATCAGATAGCGGCAGCAAAGAGTTGCCATTTGCGCGAATGAGATTCTGCGCACCTAATCACCAGTGGGGACGTCCTCGACGAGGGTGGTTTTTAAATAGAGAAAATAGAAAAGAAATTTGGTTTTATAAGTTGTGGGAGGGACCACTGCAAAGTTCGTGTCCGTGAGAGGTGAGAAATCTGAGCAGGGCGGTGTCAAGTGTCGTGCGACCGCCCTCCCTGCTGACACTACTTGTATTACTTTTCAAGTGACAGTCTGCGTGAGTTTGTGTGATGAAGATAGATTTTAGTATCTCAGGAAGTACTGCATTGATTTCGCTCGTTCAACTTTGCAGACAAAGGTAAAGTGCAAGAACTAGGATGTGTAAAGTAAAATAACGAGAGTTTTGTGTTTTTAGTGGAGTGCCGACTTGGTCGGGGGCGCAACCGGACAGACCCGAGCGGGAATTGAATACTGAGTCATTGTGTGAGGGAGAAACCATAAATGCGTTTTTGGCCGCTGCGTACACCCCACGCTACACAACGTGATTCATCGTCCTCAAGAGCTCTCTTCGTTAATATAAATGGTGAGTTCGTACTCACTGGCATTCGCGAGGGGTACCTGGGGCTCCACGTGTACGGTTACTCTCGAACGCGTACTCTTTGGAGATGGATGGTGAGTTTAGATTTCGGATGCAAGCTTTAGTACTCACCCCAACGGAACTTCTGTCCCGTAGACTTCCCCTCTCACGTACTCGCTGGGCTCGGTGACACCTTGGTGCACCGAGCATTAGAGCTCCGGGAAGCCTCGCGATGTCGACGGTCCACGCCGTGACTCGTGACTGATGCCCCCGCCTCCATGACCAGCCTCCCGTCAAGAAAGGAACAGGAAAGAAGCCTGCGGCTGCCCCCTTCGGCGCCAGCAAACCCGCTAAGACTGCAAAGAATCCGCTATTCGAGTCTCGTCCCAAGAACTTCTCCATAGGTACGATATGTTTTCTATCCCTTTTCCAGTACTCAATGATGCCCGTATCAGGTCAAGACATTCAGCCTCGACGTGACCTCACGCGTTTTGTGAAATGGCCGGAGTACATCCGCCTACAACGACAGAAAGTTATTCTTTCTCAACGGTTGAAAGTGCCGCCAGCCATCGCACAGTTTTCGCACACCCTCGACAAGAATACCGCGACGCAATTATTCAAATTACTCGACAAGTACCGTCCCGAGACAAAAAAGGAAAAGAATGCTCGTCTTACCGCGACGGCGACGGCCGCTGCTAGTGGCAGTGATGCCCAAAAGGTGTGGACGTGTTAATGCAACGGCTTTTCGCAACAGGGTTGACGGTACCCCCTTCTAGAGCACAAAAAAACCCATTTATGCGAAATATGGCCTCAACCACGTCGTTGCTCTGGTCGAGGCCAAGAAGGCAGCACTCGTCATTATCGCGCATGACGTCGACCCCATCGAGCTCGTCATTTTCCTTCCGGCTCTCTGTCGAAAAATGGGTGTTCCGTACGTCATCGTTAAGGGAAAGGCTCGCCTCGGAACGGTCGTCCACAAGAAGACGGCGGCCGTTGTTGCCATCCAGGAGGTTCGCAGTGAGGATGATCGTGAGCTTGCCACCCTCATTTCCGCTGCGAAGGCCAATTTGTGAGTACATCCTGGAATGAAACCCATCACACGTCACCTAATTAAATTCAGCTCGGACAAGTATGAAGAGCAGCGTCGTGTATGGGGCGGTGGTATTCGGGGAAATAAGTCCGCTGAGATGCTCCAGAAGCGGGCCAAGGCAGCCGGTCAGACCATGTCGGCAGCAGCAGCAAAGAAGCTTTAGGTCTTCGAGCATCGCGTACAGGTTCCTCAGATTACATTTAACCGTAGTTTGGACCAGAATGCTGTGTCAATACAGTAGTACTTTTGACCACACGGCTGTTGTGAGTGAGAGTGAAGGCAGACACCGTTCCACGGAATGACGACGGTCCGGCCCCCACCATATTACCTGCACCCGCAACCCGCGACTAACATATTGTACGGCAGAGCCAGCCATTATCGACCTCGACCACAATGAAGGCCTCCACGTCTACAACGCCTTCAACATCTGCGCCGCCTACACACAACGCTTTCCCACCCCCTTCAACAGCTTCCTTGGCGCGCTCCTCTCGAATTGCGCCTCATTCTCATATAAAGGCCCTCGGCCTCACACCTGAGGGTTTAGCAACTACAGACGGTGCCGGCTTCATAGGGCAGAACAATGCACGTGAGGTATATATCTCCACTCGACATCTAACTCCCATTTTTACTACCATGATGCTTCAAGGCTTGCGGGGTTGTTGTCGAACTTGTGAAATCTCGCAAATTCTCCGGACGCGCGCTGCTCCTCGTAGGTGCCCCGGGCACGGGTAAAACTGCACTCGCTCTAGCTATCTCGCACGAACTCGGCGCAAAGGTGCCGTTTTGTCCTATGGTTGGCTCCGAGGTATACTCTACGGAAGTTAAAAAGACTGAAGTACTCGCCGAGGCCTTCCGGCGTGCGATCGGTAGGCAGACGCGTCTCTTCTTCGTTCCTTTCACGCGTTATTTAATCTCTATCCTCAGGGTTGCGGATAAAAGAGACCAAGGAAGTCTATGAAGGCGAAGTGACTGAACTCACACCATCAGAATCCGAAAATCCTCTCAGTGGTTATGGCAAGACCGTCTCCCACGTCATCGTTGGCCTCAAAACCGGAAAGGGAACCAAACAACTGCGTCTAGATCCAACAATCTACGAGGCTATCCTTAAAGAAAAAATTCTCGTTGGGGATGTGATTTACATCGAGGCCAATACAGGCGCTGTAAAGGTACGGGTTCATTTTCCATCTGTATGAAATCGGCTCGCTTTTGTTAACAGATCCTCCGTCGAATCTTAGCGCGTGGGTCGCTCAGATGCATACGCTTCCTCCTATGACCTCGAGTCAGAAACATACGTGCCCCTTCCCAAGGGCGATGTTCACAAGCGCAAGGAACTGGTCCAAGATGTGACGCTCGGTGACCTCGACGCAGCCAACGCAAGACCGCAGGGAGGGCAGGATATCATGAGTGTAATGGGGAGCCTAGTGAAAAGTGGCAGGACCGAGGTCACAGAAAAACTACGACGAGAAGTCAACAAGGTCGTTCAGAGCTATGTTGACCAGGGTGTGGCGGAGGTTGTTCCAGGAGTCGTTTTTATCGATGAAGTACCCCCTCCCTCCACTGGAATTGGGCTCAATACTCACGACACTCAATTCCGTTCCTCAGGTTAACATGCTAGATGTCGAATGTTTCACTTACCTCAATGCCCTCCTTGAATCGCCAATGGCGCCTACCGTTATTCTCGCAACCAACCGTGGTAACACGCTCTTGAAAGGGACGACTGATATCGTCGCCCCACACGGTATCCCCACCGACCTCTTGGATCGGTGTGTCGCTATTCTCTCTTCGTGGGGCTTTCTTCTCATCGTTTCCAGCTGCTTGATCGTGAAAACAGAAAGTTACACGCGTGAACAAGTTGCCAAAGTCGTTCAACTTCGTGCAAATATCGAGGGCCTCAAATTCGGCGAAGGCGTGATTGATAGACTTGCCATTGAGGGCGAGAAGTCCTCCCTCCGGTAAAGCTGCTGATTTTATGATCGTTATTAACACTGCCTCTGATACTGTTGGACTGTTGGCGCAGATATGCCTTACAACTACTGACACCGGCATCTATTCTGGCGAGACTGGCTGGCCGCGATCAAATCGAGACTGAGGATATTGGCGAGATGAACGAACTCTTCTTGGATGCGAAGACTTCTGCTAGTTTGATTGCTCAGAACGGTAACTATGCCTCATGACCCCGTGAAAAGCTGGTATCAAAAAATTTTGTGAGGGAATTACAGGTCGCTTTGACGAATGTAGTGACTGGGTGGCATGCCATCTTCCCACAATAAAAACCCCGAAAGGAGGGCACCGTATCTACGATTATACATAGATCAGAGCAGGTAGTCGTTCACACAGTTGTAAACAAGGTCCACACTCCCTTCGCGTATTGGACAACCTCTCCCGCATCCAAGTTGCTTTCTCCGAATAAGCGATCCACGAATGTGATAGGCACCTCGCCAACCGTGTATCCAAGGGTACGAGCGCGCACCATCATTTCCATTTGAAAGACGTAACCACGCGAGATGGTGAGCGTGATGATGTGCCTCAGCACCGCAGTTTTGTACAAGCGGAATGAGCCCGTGAGGTCGCTCACACCAGGATTGAGCACAGTATCTGCGAGAAAGTTGGCCCCACGGGAAACAAACTTGCGCTTGAGATCCCAGCCGTGGACGCCACCGGGGGTCGTGTCAGGCATGGCAGGTGTTGATGTTTTACTGTAGCGCGTGCCAGTGACGATGTCGAGGTTATGAGCTTGTTGTAGACTGTGTTGCTTCGATCAGCCCAAAGAGTGAGAGTACATATGGACAAGGGAGTTGAAACCGACCGGATAAATTGGGGTATGAACTTGGGCTTGTGTAGAAAGGTGAGTTGAGTTGAGAAGCGACGGTAAGACAGCAAGCTCGACGCACATGGTGTGACAAGTCGGCGTCCATGATGATCACAAAGTCTCCCGTGCAAAAATTGAGGCCATGGATGTACGCCGTTCTATTCGACGTCAAGCAAGTGAAAGGTGAGCCAGGACGGGACAAGGGTACATTGGGCTGACGTACCCGAGGCCGAGCTTGCCCGCGCGTGGTTTGAGAACGATCTTGTCTTCGCCGTAGGTGACAGCCAGCTGCCTTGCGACCTCTTGCGTGCCATCCGGACTGTTGTCGTCGACGACAATCACCTCCCAAGCGAGGTCACTACACTCTTCCAAACCACACATCAGTGGGTCCCGCGCGCGCGCGCACGCACGCGTGGCGTTTCCTTGAGTCAAAAAAGTTTGACGGGCCAAACGCACTTTTCGCTGAAGACTTTGGCGAGCAGCCACACGATGATGGGGAGGTTTTTGCGCTCCTTGTAAGTGGGGAGGATGACGGAGTACTTGTGGGTATTTGGGGAAAGGTGTTGGCCTTGCATGTTCAAAGCGGCGTTGCTCTCAAACGGATTCATGCGGGTTCTGGCGGGTCGGTGATTGGAGGAGTTGTCCCTTGCACGGATTTGTAATACAGTATGTTATCCACATCACCCATACTGTACTGTACACTAGCACAACTTGATGCGAGACACCGAGGCAATCCGAAACTTGAAGAGCATCCTTCGCGGTACCCTTCGAATAATTACAAACGACGATCGCGCATTCATCGGCACCTTCGTCGGGACAGACAAGAGTCTGAATATCCTCCTGGTGAACACCGAAGAGTTTCGCCTCAGCCCGGGTGAAGAAAATACGTCTGGGCGATACGTGGGCCAGGTCATGGTTCCTTGGCATCTCATCGATAACATTGGTTTACAAGTCTCCAACGACAGTAATGCGGGTGCATACGCTGGACAGGTGCGTCTCCCATTAAAGTCTCGCTCTCCACAGGTCACTCCTTTCCTGAGCCCAACGATGCAGCCTTATATCATGTAACACGTCGATGCATGAGGCGCAGCCCACTGTGTTCTGCTGTTTAGTCCATCCTCGTGATCCCAGTCGTGTTGACCATCCAGTTCTTCATACGAATACCTGGGGCTTGATAGAGATCACCGTGGTCATGCAAATTAGAAGATTGTGACAGTGTCGTACGAGATATGATACATGACATGATATAGTATAGTAACTCTAAACAGTGCAGGGTGTAAACGATGAAATACAGACACAACCACAGGTCTACTTCTATATGCCGGGTTTTCTTCTTGGCGTGGCCGTTATCCTCGATCCAGAGCCTACGCCAACATGACGTGGTGTCCCGGGAACTGCTATCCGAGATGCTGACGATGACGAACCAGCTTTGACTGCGAGGGCGTCCTCTTCGGCCTTCCTCGCGGATCTGCAGGTCATTTAGTACAAACGAACAGATCGAAACATGAGCGAATATTCAACATACGCTTCGCGCTGTTTCGCCATCTCGGTCTCCAACTCCGCTCGCTTTGAGAACTCGCGGTCTGCTTGCCGTCGCGCGCCGCGATCATCGAAATTCTTCTCACGCACAGAGTAGAACACAGAGCCGAGTTCCGCTATAATTGCATTAATAATCGCGAATTGAAGAGAGAATACGAACGTCATACCGAGCCAGTATGGATCCACCGAGGTCACTTGTGTCATGTATTCCTTTGATGTAAGGATAAGTTCGTGATAGATGACATACGACGGCGTATCTGATAAAGAGCTCGTCAGACAAGAACGAATAAATAAGGCCTGTACAACGCACATCCAAGCCCAGACAAGGCACTGGTTGGGTGTAAATGGGTCGGGAGGCCAGAACGAATGTTCACGAATTCACCGATGCCCTTCACCCTAGCAGCTTGGTGGAAATATCCTGCGCAGATCGCTTTCCTATGGACTGTTAAATGAACTAACGGTGAAGAATCGTGACGAAAGGACAAACCGGATAATGTCAAAGTCAGTCCCCGCAGATATGATGTCCATCTTTTGGAACTTCATAATATCTTCGAGTTGCACTCGCACTTCCCGTGACTTGCGAAGGAGTTTCGGATGTAGGAAATGACGCATCGCCCATTCATCCCGGTATCTGGGAAAACGGCGTCACTTTGGCTTGCACCAGCCTGAAGGCTCCTCGGAACTCACCCGTGACTCTTCCACTGGTTAAAAACGTTAAGCAACGTTAAGTGGTCGCTCTCTGGAACATTGAACTTGTCTCTTGCCGCATCTGCCTCTTCCACCCGCTCTTTTGGACGGTAGAAAACGCTTGGAACAGATAGCATCGAGACGATCGTCAACATCTCCGCAGAGCATTTGTAGTCCACAGAAGTGATGAGCATCTTCGCCATGGATGGCTCCATGGGGAACTCGGACATTTTACGTCCGGCTGGTGTTAGGTCACCAACGTTATCTAGAGCACCAAGCACCCATAACTGATACATAGAATTTAGAATATTCGCCTGCGACAGATTTAGCATACAGAACACAACTAGGAAGCTTGCTGTGGCTCACCTGTGGAGGCGGGTCCATAAAGTCAAATTCTAGCAGATTTTTCACGCCAAGTGATTTGAGCAATAGCACAGTGTTTGCAAGATTAGTGCGCTGAATCTCAGGAATGGTATTCTCGAACAGTTCATTGCGGTAGGCCATCTCTGTGTATAGTCGGTAGCAGTAGCCGCTCCCTGTGCGGCCAGCACGACCAGTGCGTTGATTTGCATTTGCTTGGGATATAGGGGTGATTTGCAGTGCGTCCATGCCGACCTTCGGGTTGTAGACTTTGAGTTTGGAATAGCCAGAATCGACTACGAAAAGGATGCCGTCGACTGGGAAGGGTTCATGAATACAGTTGCTACAGATAAGAGAAGGTAGACGAACCAGTCAAAGACGTTTCTGCGATGTTAGTAGCGACGATGACCTTGCGCCGCCCATCCGCCGTGGGCTCGAAAATCTTCGCTTGTAGATCAGCAGGCATTTGAGAATAAATCGGGAGGACAGCCAGCGGGGCCGGGTCATCCAACTGGGACAAGCGTTCTGAATTGCAGTAAGTACAGATAGAGTTTCGGTTCAGTGCGTCGTACCTTGTACGACCTGACAAGTGATCTCGATATCTTCTTGTCCAGTCATGAAAACGAGAATGTCTCCAGGTGGAAGGGAAAGGTGAATCTGCAGGACTTGCTTCACAGCACTATCCACGTAGTCCTCGCAGGGCGACTTGGCGTGGAATGTCTCAACGGGGAATGTACGACCAGGGATAGTGAAGCAAGGAGCGGTTCCATAAAAATTGGAAAACTGTAACGTTTGTTAACAGTCGAGAACAATTGATCTAGGGTGGGCAACGCACCTTCTCTGCATTCATCGTAGCAGAAGTGACGATAAGTTTCAAATCGCGTCGACGCGAAAGCACTATGTACGCAGTTCCTCAGTAGCAGACCGAGTCAACTAAGACCGTAACGCACCCTTTCGCAAGAGACCCATCAGCACGTCTGTACTAAGAGATCGTTCGTGCGCCTCATCTAGGATGATGACGCTGTATCGATCCAAATCACCCTCATTCAAGGACTCCCTGAGTAGAACGCCGTCCGTCATGTCTGTTGGGACTCCAGGATCAGTTTCTGTTCCTGAGAACATCCGGATGACTCACATTTAATTTTGGTTTCCGCCGACGTGCAGTCCTCAAAACGGATGGCATAGCCTACTAGGCCACCAAGCTTGCATTCCATTTCTTCGCTGACACGCTTCGCGACAGACATGGCCGCCACGCGACGTGGCTGCGTACAGCCGACGAGGCCATTGGCACAGTACCCATCTTCATAGAGAAACTGTGCGAGTTGCGTGGTCTTGCCCGAGCCTGTCTCGCCAACTACAATCACCACTATACATGGGACACAAACATCAGAGCGCTTCTACGACGGAGAACAGAATAAAGGGTACCTTGATTATCACGAATGGCTTTGAGCAGATCCTCGCGACAAGCAAACGCAGGCAAATACTCCCGTTGCTCACGCAGCGTCCGATTTCTTGCGAAGGAGCTCACGCCAGCGGAAGTCTTCAAGTGACTGGCAAACTTGGAGTCGCCCTTGTAGTCCTCTTTTGAATCCTTTTGTGCTTCTGCTTCTGCTGCAGCTGTGAGTGGATGGCCACGATATGGGAAGTTCCGTGAATATCAAGTTCAGGAATAGGATGAAGCAAAATGGACACACACCCTCCGCGTCTGCTTCTTCGTCCTTCACCCCCAAGATATTGCCTAGCGCCGTGCCACCTAATCCGGCCAGTTTTGCCGCCGCCTTTGCACGCTCCGCCTGTTCGCGCTTCTCCTTCACGAGCGCGGAGCCCTTTTTGGCGAAGATGGCCATATCGCTTGTTGGATCGCGAATAGGGTTGATGGGGTCGAGTTGCTTTGTAAAGACCGTGCGGCCATCCAGGAATGGCGGCTTGAGGTTGTGGACCATGACGTGCACAGCTGATTGTGATTCGTCTTCGAAATCCAGGTCGACGCCCTTGCGGCTTGCGACACCAGAGGTGACCATACGATTGGCCTCCCAAAGATCATTGTCCGCGTTCTGGATACAGATAAGCGTGGTTCGATGGAAGAAGTGATAGCACGCACGTATTGTGCTTGTTTAGCAGAGATTTTCTAATAGATGTCAGTTACGCAACCATGTCTTCTAAAAACATTGGACTTACTGCGGGTCGCCGCGCTATTTCTGCCGGTTTAGGCATGGTCAGGTCCTCATATTGCGCGAGCGGGTTGTGCTCCTCGTCGCCCATGAGAGTGCCTTCTTCTGCAGCCATATACCAGTCTCTGTCGAGGCGTACTTGTTCTTCCTCCCACTCTCGGACGTCTAGCCTCAAATCTCCTTGGTCAGGGCTAGAGTCTCGCGATGCTCTTGGTGTCGGCGCATCCCAGGCTTGGGCACGCGTGCGGCCCCATCCGCCACCGCGTCCATCGACCTGATTACGTGGTGTGGCATCCCACCCAACGTTCGGAACACGCAGACTTGGCGCGTCCTCACGAGAGGGGCCCCTCTCAGAGCGGGGAGTCGCCTCCCAATTTGAACGGTCATGGCGCCTCCCAAAGCGGTCTCGGTTGGAACGACGTTGAAAGTCGTCGAGGCCACGTGGGGGACCTACTTTCCTTTCTTGATGCGCCGAGATACCCTCTGCGGAAAATCAGAGAGAAGGACGAAGGCGAAGGATGCAAACTCACCTCGATTGTGCTCCCGTCGTCGTCTATGCGCTTCGAGTACTACACGACCTGCTTCGGAGAGACCGCCAGGGTGAGATGGCGTTTCTTCGGCACGCTTGCGTGCATTACTCGAACGAGACGCAGGGAGGGACGGAACTTCATTTTTGGTCAAAATGACTAGTTTGAAGGAAAGAGGGACGTACACACCCTTAAAATGTGGCCCATCACCATCAACTCGCTGGCGTTTTCCAGTTCGATCTTCCTGCGAAGCTAAAGCGCGCTTCTCCATAGCTAGGCGATCGAGACCCAGGGTGGACGCTCGCGGTGTTGGAGGAGCGAGAGGCTTGCGGAATGTGTGCTTCTAGAGTCACCGGTTAGCTGAAATTTCGCTTGAGAATCCAAGTACTCACCACATCCCTTTGTAGACCGCCTTGTCGTATAGGTTCGGGTTCGAGCACTTCTGTGTCGTGTGCATTGTCAATCATCGTTGGTGGGTCGAGGTGTGAGGTTGGTTGTAACCGTGCGGGCCGGTTTGTCCTCTTAGCGGAACGGAATGCCTCCGCCACACATATTGAGTCCACACTCTGACCATTTGGACGATGCCCAAGCCGCCTCTGGGTCCTTCACGCCTCTCTCAAATTCTGAAAAATCTAAACAAGGTACCACGGCCCACCTTAGTCGGAGTCAAGGCTATTACTCTCACGCTTGCGCAAAGAAATGACCACTTTGGGGCCCGGTTAGTTCCTCACTCTTCCGAGAACTCTTCAGCGTGGACAGCTCATCCAACCGAATGTATTCATAGCCATTTCCTGAAGGAAGATTTACCCAGAATACGGTACGCAAATCCGAAGCTCGACATCCAGGTCAACAAACTTGTAAAGACAAAGGATGAGACTTGGCTGCCTGAACTCATTTTGGAGTTTGGTTCGTCCCTGGCCCCTACTGAACGTCGTACATCGGTTCTCAAATTCTCCTTCCACCTAGCCGATGGGCGAAAACAGAACTTTAGTCTTCACAATAAATGGTCTTCGACAATCTTTCAAGAGCTGATGGATACCGCAGGCGGTAATAGCTGGATGCGATGGAAGACAGAACGCGCCGAAGCCGGGCTTCCTGCTGTTGATGGGCCACCAGAGAATTATGTCCCTCCAGCGCCGAGGCCCACAACGGGTGCCGCAGCTGTGCTCCCGTAGTGTTTAGGTTCAGTGCTTCCTTACACTACCTTCGTCAACCCATTTTCGCTCGTCATCCTTACAATGTGCCAGTGTGCTGGGACAATCATGTTGCACGGGTGTTCTACGTTGGTCTATAAAGTAGAGCTCAAGCAAATAACCAGTTTTGATATAAACTGGATGCTGCAACGAACAGACCCATTGCCACTACAACAGCTGCAAGGTCATCCACCAGCGTCCCAAGGAGCTGCATGTACCTCAGACTATACATGATAATGGACGGCAGGGGTTCGGGAAGGTAGGGGAGGGCAAGTGTGAGGAGTAATGGTGGTTGTGTTGAGTCCTACAAAACAACATTCAGCGGGGGGTGTGGACCGCGGAGGGGGCTACCTACAAAGTCAAAAAAGATACGTGTCGAGCTGAGCGCAAGCTCTAAAGAAACGAATGCCCAGAAAAATGGCTGCGATGCATGTCAACAGGTCTGTTTGCCGTGGCGACCGGCCGAAGACTTACTACAATCTCGATACCCCACGTACTCTGTGCTGCTGCGCTGCTGGCTAGCTTGGCCCATCGATTCCATATATTACCTGAAGAAACAACAACAGAATTCCGTGCCTGGAATGTCTCAGGCTCTCGCCAAAAGATGAAAAATGCTAGAAGAGCCCAGACAGCTATGACATGTAAAAGCGGGAATAGTTTTTGAATGATTGTCTTCGGTTTCTGCTCTGTTCTGGCCTGCGGCGCGATCTTCGCTCCCTGACCCATGCCCCCTTGAATACCCATGCTGGACAGGAGCGATAGCAGTGGGTCATCGGGGGCGGCGCCATTTGTAACTTGGGCGTTGACGTCGAAAGGACGTGGCGGTGGAGTACCAGCAAGAAGGGCTTGTAAGAATTCTTGTTGCTGCTCAGTCGACCAGATGGATGGGTCTGGGGGGGGACTGTTCTTGGAGCTGCCTAAACCTGGTGTGGTGTCCGAGGGAGGCATATGTGGTTTGGGTGCGCGACGAGATGGTTGATCAGAGGTGATTGGGGCAGAGAGAGGGTCCTCGCCAAGGAAATTTGAGAGGTTTCCTCGAGGTGCGGAAGGTGCTGGTGGGTCTACTAGAGTCGTGTTTCAATAGATACGACGACGAAGGGTCGATGTGTGTGCGAGGCTCACCGGGATGCGCGAATTGTGGTGCATTGTCACCTCTTGCAGTGGTAGTTAGCTTTGAGAGGCGGTCAGTACCCCTGCTGAGGATGGCTTTTCGTCGGGCCTCTGCTTTTGCGGCTGCGGACATGATGATGTGGTCGAGATGAGCTTAGCCACGCGGCGTCTAACTAACCCTTGAAGCTTGACGGGTTTGACCCATCCACGTCTGAACACTCGAGCGCCCATCTCTCGTACAACATGTCACCTCAGGACAAAATCACGACAGAACGACATGCGCGCACCCTCAGAGAGCTAGTCAAACGCCCGGAAAATAGAGTCTGCGCCGACTGCAAACACAATGGTACGTCTGTCTTTTCACTTTACATCGTCGTGCCGTCACCTCTGTGACCTTAGATCCTCGTTGGGCGTCGTGGAACATGTGCGTTTTTCCCATGTTCGTGTTTATTTTTCTGCGCTTCATGTGTGCATTAGTGGTGTCTTTTTGTGTATACGCTGCTCTGGTATCCACCGTGGAATGGGCACCCACATCAGCAAAGTCAAATCCATCGATCTTGACGCGTGGACACCTGAGCAGATGGGGGTATGACATTCACACCTTCTCCCGCTATGTAACGTCTTGAACATACAATACAGAACATCCAGAAGTGGGGCAATCGCCTTGCGAATTTATATTGGGAAGCACACCTCAAACCTGGACACGTCCCACCGGAACAGTGAGTGCAAATTCTCGGTTTTAGCAGCTCTTTATCATTGATATAATCATCAAAATCTCAGTAAAATAGAGTCGTTTATCCGGTCAAAGTATGAATCGCGCCGCTGGGCTTTGGATGGCCCCCCTCCCTCAGATCCCGCCATCCTCGAAGGTGGATCGTCCACAGGGGAAATTGCCTCAAATCCTTCACCCGCCCCCGTTCCAGATCCAACCCCCGTGCGCACAAACCAGCAGAATCCTCCCGCCCGTCAGCCCTCTGCCCCGACAGTAACATCCTCCGTTACGACGCGTCATACTCAGCCCCGCCAGTTGCTCTCCGCACAGTATGCACGTGGCCAGGTGACACCTCCTGCAATACCCACCCAAGCTGCCCCCGCTACCGACCCTGCCTCAGTTCCAGTCCCTGCCACAGCAGAAAACGACCTTTTCTCACTCGATTTTCACGCACCACCTGTAAATGTCACATCTACGACAACAACGGCTCTTAAAAAGGACGCCAAACAAGATATTCTCTCCCTTTTCGGTGCGCAGGCAGCACCATCGCCTTGGCCCCAAGCGCAAGGACCAGTCACTCAACCCCAATCGCAGCCACTTCCGCCATTCAGTAATGGGACACCTGGCCTCTCATCTACTACGAACTGGAATGTCGGCCATAACTGGAGCAACCCCGTTCCGCCTGTGCAACAAAATGTATGGGGATCCGCTACGCCAACTCAGCAGCCATCTCTGCTTGGTTCCGGAAGTGATATATGGGGCGGGTCCACCGGGGACGCCGTAGGTGCGAGTGTTGGCCCCTTCGGGTCATCAACGTCGGCAAATAACACACAGACTAACAAGGACGATGTGTTTGGGGATATCTGGGGCAGTTTCAAGTAGATGCCACTTAGATTTGTCTGCGCTCGTTGATATGCTGCGTACTTGGCAATCCGAACCGAGAATAGTCCATCATCGAATTTCGTTGAGACGTCGGCTCCACCCTTATCCCAACAAAGTTACACAATGCTATCTACCTTCTACGATGGGCACGCGTAGCGGGCTTTTGCCTGTCCAACTCACATGTCTTCGTAGAGCCACCGTATAATTTTACAATCCTTTCCTAGGCCGATTACCATCTACGCTGCTGCAAGATCCTTCCAGGGTTGTCAGCAACTAACGCTTGAGATTTTGCATTTCCCAACGTACCTTCTCAATCAATTTCCTCGCGATTGGATGAAATTCTTCCTTCGAATGTGCAAAATATTCTTTCGCGAGAGTAGCATTGACCCTACTCGCTGCTCGGAACGTGGGGCGGCAGAATTTCATGCGGCCCTTGATCACGCCTGTTCCATCTCGCCCGGTCACCCATTTGAGTGCCTGACTGGCAAGGTCGCCCGCCACCGACGATGTAGCATCTTTGAGTGCGACCTGATAGAAACGCAGGCGTATCTCGGCATTCGCGGAAGTAGCCACTTCATAGAGGGCACCAAGGTGACTTATATGGGTGGGAGGTAACGGCGTGTATGTCGCAAGACGTTCAAGGAACACAACTATAATAGAGTCAGAAGTTGGAGGAAATTAACCATCGACAGGCTTACTCTTTTGGTTAGAGTCGAAGGCCTTTATGTCGGATGTGGTAAAATCTAGTTTGGTTACATCGGAGATGGACCGTGAGGTGTCCCATCTGGCTGCAAGGCCGTAGGCGGGGTCTGCAAGCGTCGTATCGTACGAGGGCTCCTCAGGAAGCTTCAGGCCTTCACCGTGAAACCATGCCTGAGCATGGGTCAACCAACCACCTGGGCGGTCTGAAAAACGCGAACTCACATCCCAGTCAACGCTATTCAGGGCGTCTAGCTTGTTTCGACCTCCATGTTTCTCAAAATACGCATAGAGATGGGCTTTCCAGTCCCATGTCGTAATGCTCTTTCCTTGAAATGTCGCGACGTAGTCTCGGATATACGGTAGAAAGACGTCGATGCCGCCAAGTTTTTGTTCTGAAAAACTGTGAATCCAAAAGTCGTGAGAATAAAAATTCAAAATTCAACACACCCAAGTATAAGAGGAAGTTCGAACCCTTCTCATACGGGATACTGCTGTACGCGTCATCGGGATCTTCACCGGGCTCAAAATCGATGACCAGACGCTGATACTTCGGTCGATCTGTGTAGTTGCTCAAAGCCTCGCTCAGGGCTGTCGACCCGATGACGTATTGAAATCCACGGGCTGCAGGGGAGTGAAGAAACTGCTGTAGCAGGCGTTCGATGTAGGTTGTCCATCCTTCGTTGAGCCAGAAGTGGGTCGCTTCCGCATGCCTGTATACACGTTAGATGCGCTATGATAGATGTGCTATCGAGAACTCACGTAATTCCGTTTCCGAACCAAGAGTGGGTCAGCTCATGGACGACAACGTCAACCAGTGTCCGGTCCCCAGCAAGAAGAGCTAGGCACGCTAATCAGGAGTCTGAGGAATAATTGGGAGACCAACACGCACTGGGCGTCAAGAACGAAAGACAGGCATTTTCCTTCACATCTCCGTCAACGAACATTGGGGATAGGTCAGCTGGGCTCACCATGCCTCCGTAGGGGAAGGACGGAGGAAGAACCAACACGTCGTAGACGCCGAATTTATAAGGCCCGATGATATCCTCTTCCTTGGCTAGGAATCTGGCCCCGGGTTCGATTTTGACTTGCGTGCAGAGCCAGACCAGATACTGACCTTCCAGTGTCCTCACTAAACTCCCAGTAGCAAGCCTCTAACAACTCGGGCTCGGCCCATACTCCGCTTTTCCAATCCCTTCCTTCAATAGCTGGGAAAGGCTTGTAACGCAGATTGCCACTGGCGATGGCAATCAGATACGAGGGTATTCCGACTGGCTGTACATCAAGTTGAGACTCCAAAACCCAGAGTCCAGTATTTAAGATATGAATCTCGGCCATACCTGTTTGTATTCGTAGCTGACAGCATCCTTCCCAATGGCCTTTCCATCGTGAGCAGGGCCTTCAGATGGCGGCGAAACGCGGATAGCCGAGAGAAGGACCGGGAGCACCGACGTTACCTTTGCCGTGTACGTCTGAGAGAAAGTCAGAGTTTGTGTAAAATACTCAGAATTCATATTTCCGAACGACGCACAATCTTAAGCGAAGGTGTGTCTGTTTGTACTGTAAATCAGTGCGGCAGAATCGTGTTTAACAGCAGCTCCTGCCTTGTAACGGTGCTAATGCTCGAGCATATATCGGTTGACACTGGCTGAAGAGGTAGGGGAATTGTTTTCCCTGCGTCTGTCTAAGACACGTTTAACGTGGAAAGAGGTAGGCGGAGGACTGAATATACTCATTGGTCAACCACTGAAGTGCAGTACTCCCCTTCGTTGTTTTGTAACATATGGTGACCTTCGCTGCCTGGGTACCTGAGACGAGAGGTATACGTAATGCCGAGCCCATGACTTCATGTTTTGCACCAAGGACGAACTGCGACAGTAATCTGGGATAAACAGACGCAGTACGGTTAGCTAGTGGGACAACCTACCTCAACTCCGCGCCCATCCACAAACACTTCACTGATCTCTAGATCGGACGTGTCGAAACTTATGAGAATGCAATGTCAACATGATTCGATGATGGGAAGAATTAATGGCGATCCATGTACATGACCTCTTCTACCCCAGCTTCCTTGGCCAGAACTGTGTGTGTTGCAGAGCCTTCCACAATTTGGTTTACAAAGTCCAGGTTCCAATTAAAGTCGACATTTGTAGTATAAACTTGAAGGTAGTTGGATTGTGTAGTCGGGTCTGGCATGTCCCTTGAACAGATTGTGTATGTGTTTAAGTGCCCGAGTAGCAAGTCACGGATGCTAGGCGCCGCGGCTCTCAGATTTCACCTCACCTGATAAACTAGATCACCCGACTCAGCAACCGACCAAAATCGCGGTGCTCTGAGAAATTTCGTGATATGGATACAAGGAAAGTAGGCTACTGTCCATGGAGTTATGCAAGCTGGCGAGTCAAGATCAAATAAGCAACGAACTACGTGGCGGGAATCAGACAGAGAACCGGTATACGTATACAAAGAATGTGACAAAAAGAAGTGGAGAGCCCGTTATCTTAGGCATTAAGGAGGGGTCGTAGCTGGTGTAAGGATGGCGAGGCGTGGCTTCTATGATGACATTGAATTAGGACGATCATGATCTATGCCAATCAATTCAGAGGTGAAATACCTTCAAACAGTCATTGGTTGTGACAACGTCATCCTGGCTCGCTGGGCGCTTCAAGGCGGATATGGGCGGGGGCTCTTGAATATGCAGTTTGGGTAAGGTAGAGGGCGATGGAGTCGTGTACGGGTCAGAAAGCTCTTTCGATGCTGTGGTGAATAAGGATTTCCGATTATTATGACGCCTTGTGTCTCCCTCGTGCATTCGCTCAGCCGATATTTCTATCACGGGTTTGGGCGGAACAAGTTTCTGCAGAGACGATTGAGGACAGGCTAGCTGAGGGGGTTGAGGATGGACCAGTTCAGGAGACTGAGGTTGAGACGAGATATTGTGTGGACCATGTACACTATCAAGATAGGCGCGGATAGCACTTGCGTTGAGAAGTACAGATGGGGGGGGAATATCCAGATTGATTCCTGACTGAAAGGTATATCAATGGCAATCATATAGGCGGAGGGGCTCAATGAAACATACCAGCGGCGAATCACATACACTTCCGTCAAGCCAAGGCAGAAAACGTTCCGTTCCAGGAATCGTGACGTGAAGCGAAGGTCGACGCGACGGTTGGCAGGACGACGATGATTCCTCGTCCTTCGACTCTGCGCCTGCCTTGCAATGCGACACATTAGACACAAGAGGAGAGGGAGTAGAGAGGGGTAGTGGAATGGGGCGTTTCCGCTGAAGGCGTGGTGGGGTGTTGGACTCCATTTGAAGAAATACAGCAAGGAGACTTCTCTGGGACTCCAAGGCGGCAAACTCAGCCTTTCGCTCCTCCTGTGAGTACTCCTCCATGGCGCGGCGTTCAACGGAACGTTCCCATCGTCGATCTTGGAGAAACCTCTCTCGCCACCCAGCGGGCACGGGGCCCGCAAATTGGGACCATGAGAGATTGAGTCTGATGAGTTCATCGAAGTCTCCTTGCTTTGGGGGACAGCTAAAGGAAACTGATTTAGACATTTGAAGTGCTAAAAGAGCTCCACATACAATAAGTAAGGCTGTGGTGGACTCAGAGGCGAACATAATGCAGGAACCTGAATTGCGAGAGGGGACATATCGTTCAAGCCCTCCTGGTGAAATTTGACATAATCCAGATATTGTCCGGTAAGATCGCCTACGAAACGCCTCAATCGGCCACACTTTATGACAGCTTTAGCCCTGTCGCGATATTTGCCAGGTTGGGTGGGGTGTGTTCGTCGGTGTTCGGCATTTGAGAGTGACTGCCTGTCCCTTGCACGTTTTATGATCATGCGTATATTTGCGAGGCGAGTCGCCATTTCATTCTTGTCTGGGAGAGGGATGCGGAAAGGAACTTCGAAGCATCTCTCTGGATCTATGTAATAAGAGGTCATTAAAGGATTGTCAGTGACTTCGTGTCGGAGTTCGTAGCACGCCAGCGCGCAGGTAGGAAGGAATGGAGGGAGAACAACCTTGGCATTGGGAGCGCGTGCAAGTACCAGGAATATAAACCCGCGGTGTTGAAAACTGAAGACAAAGGACCTTTTGTTTCAGCGAGGGCTGCGATCGCGCCCACAGACAAGCAAGTACAAGGAAAACAACAGGGATTCAAGGACCCGGGCTTTGCATCGGCCTGTCGCCGAACCGAAGCGCGGGCTATTTGAAAAACACTCTCCCCGGCTCATCGTGTCACATTAATTTTGTCGTGAACGCTTTCTTTTCACAAGGGGAGTCGTCCCTCAACGATCAGCCATTAGGGAAATGTGCTGACAACAGGATACTGTGGCAGATATGACTTCCCTTGCGCACAAGATCGGTGCGTATTCTGCACAAGATACCGGGCATTTCGGCACCACCCTTACTTCGGGGATCTTTTGGGGTATGACTAGGCTCGTTACTTTTCTGCCCAGACTGTGGCACCCTTCTCGATCTCCCCGTTGGAGATGAAGCGAATGTCAGGTGTGACCAGTGCGGTCATCTCGAGCCTGCGAGCTGTGTGTCCCATTTGCAGCCTCCGTATCTTCGCCTTAGATCCGACTTTTGTACAGCCTATGAAAGTAGCAAGATTACGACCTACTCACATCCTGATGCTTTCCCGTCTTCATTGAGACAGAAGCGCAAGACCAGGACAAAAGTTCATGAAGAATCCGATGCACTCTTAAAGGTGACCACATGTGACCTATTCCGAGCCAAGTTCATGAACATTCTGCGCCTGCCAGGTCACTGAGACGTGTCCAGAGTGCGGCCACATGGAAGCTTACTCGAAGGAGATCCAGGTTCGTGCTTGGGATAACTCGGACACCATCATGGGCTCAATTTGGATCTACTAGATGCGCAGCGCTGACGAAGGATCGACCATCTTGTATACCGTATGTATCCTGCGGTTCCATTGTTGGCTATGTATCTCACAGTATTCGCTCACTCAGTGTGTTAACTGCAAGCACGGCTGGCGTATAAATAATTGAACCCGCGTCCCTATACATCCGTGAATGGGCACCTTCTCCGAGTTGACGGATGAGAGGTTTTGCTACACATATACCCCAACGGAACAGAAGAGAGCTACAACGCCATAACCACCGAGTGTGCTAGCTACGATAGCAACTGCTGCCTCGCGTGTAGGGATGGTTGTTTTTGAGATGCTGTGAACGAAAAAATCAGATGATGGTAGAATATAAACATGACGATCACATACGTAGTGAAATAAAATGCGAGTCCAAAGGTTGCAGTGAGAAGAATGAATGCAAGGTAAGCGAGAACGCCAACGGGCACATAAGGAGTGAATGCTGGCACGATTTTGTGAAGGTGCTGGACGCCATCAGACAGGCTGGACAAGAAGAGAAAGGAAAGGTCACGCACCTTCACTGTTTCGTACGTTTCCAGATGGCCATAGGACATGGTTGGTTATTCGCGTACGTCGGGCAGTAAGTCCACAGTGGCCAAGGTCGGGAGGTAGTGAGCAAGTGAGGCGCTGACGTAACATGCCACCGCACCACAGTGGGCAAACACGTGTCATCAACGCCATATCAACCTGCTCTCAGTCGCACCTCCTCTCTCACTTCCACCGTCACCGTCTACGACTCCTACAACCTCCCCCAATCGACAATCCCAATCGTAGGTAGCATCTCAGCTTACATGTTATGTTTTGTGGTGCCCTTTTTGCGAAGTTGTCTAACTTGGCCTGAAATGTGGTTTCTGCCACCCATTTAGATGTCGTCTGCCCAACAAAAAGTTCAGCAGCACCCCGCTTTCCAACAGGCCCAAGCCAAGGCGAACTATTATCTTTCCCAATTGGACAAGGAGGTACGTTTGCTTGCCCTTCGGATCATTTGCGGAGCTAATTGAAGGACTTATAATACTCCGCACCACCTACAGCTCTCCAAGTATCCCGTTCTCGTCAGCGTGGAGCAGCGCACTCAGGTGCCAAAGGCGTATGCTTTCATCGGCGCCGTCACCCTCCTTACCCTCCTTCATTTTATCAACGCCCTCGCTGCGCCCGTCTCCAACCTCATTGGGTGGGGCCTCCCCGCTTTCTTGTCTTTCAAGGCCCTCGAGTCACCCGGGAATGAAGACGATGCACAGTGGCTCGCATATTGGGTCATTTTTGGATTCTTCAATTTTGCGGAGGGCTTTGCCCTCCGTGCCTTCCTCTATTATTTCCCGTGGTACTTTTCGTTCAGGACTCTGTTCATTCTCTGGCTGCAACTTCCTGCATTCCGCGTCAGTACCCTTTATTCCTCCCGTTCTTCCAGGCTCATCATTCCCTCCTACTCCAGGGCGCGCAAATGACTTACTACACCGTACTGAGGCCTGTTTACGGAAATCTCTGTCACCGCAGCGGATCTTCCCGGTCCTTTTCCAATGACACCGTCACGGCGGAGGGTCTGCGTGATCGCGTAGCCACAGCGACATCGGAATAAGCATTTTTGTTGTGGCCACATGACCGATCTTCGCATATTCGCGAAAATAGAGCCTGTTTCAATTTTTCCCCCTTTGTCCCCTTGCCCCTTCTACGATCGATTGTTGATCCTGTTCGAGTACCTTGCCTATGTCATTATCTCATGCAGCTTCTGCCTAGTCTAGTATTATCGTAGCAGTCGTTGAGAGTCTTTCGTACTGTAAATGATCTTACGCGCTCCTTTTTCGAGTGAGAAGAGTATCTTAGGAATCATAATGAATAATTGTGATCAACTGTACATGTTGCACATGCGATGCGCGACGACATGCCGTCCTGTCAGTGGGTTGGTATGATATCATGCTTGGAGGTGATTTCCAATGCATCCGCAATAGGGTTATCATCACGTAATTCTGGTTTTTCATTCGTTAAAATTTATTTTTTGTTAAACTTGATTGGTCAGACGGATGGCGATGGCGTTTGACCGGGAGTTGAGTTGGATGGGTCGCTTTGCTG
>QFFA01010113.1:0-36166 GCA_003316565.1 Russula foetens | reverse complement strand
AACGCGCCAACCAATCCCTAGAACAATATCTCCGCATTTTCTGTGGCACACAGCAAAACAACTGGCACACTTGGCTGCCACTAGCCCAATATACCAAGAATTCCTGGCCCTCAGCAACGACAAAGAAAGCCCCCTATAATCTCCTCATTGGCTACACACCCAAAATACACCAACCCCAAAGAAAATCCAACATTCCCTCGATAGAAGCCTGTCTCAAAAACATTAAAGAAGCCAGGGAAGCTGCCCAAGAGGCGCAACATAAAGCGCAAGAAACCTGGATAAAAGAAAAGCCCTGATTCAAACCATTTGAAGTAGGAACAAAGGTCTGGTTAGAAGGAATGAACCTAAAGCTACCGAGCAACATCACACCCAAGCTCGCCCCAAAAAGATATGGACCATTTGAAGTACTCTCCCAAGTCTCCCACATCACTTATCGACTCCACCTCCCCCCCTCTTGGAGCATCCATAACGTCTTCCATGCATCTCTTCTCACACCTTATAAGGAGATGGAACAACACGGTCCCAATTTTCTAGAACCACCACCAGAAATCATAGAAGGCGAACCAGAATGGGAAGTTGAAAGGGTCCTCAAAGAACGCACCTTTGGAAGATGGAAGAAGAAGCAGTATCTCATAAGATGGAAGGACTACTCACCAGCACATGACTCGTGGGTAAATCAAGAAGACATCCATGCACCAGAACTCCTCAGGGAATTTCACCGAAGAAACTCCAGTTCAAATTCCGACTCCAATAGCCCCAGCAACATAAATACCCTCCAGCTCGACGACGAAAGCATCATCCCATGTCCCACAACTTTGACCACTACACCTCCTTTGTCTATCAGTACTATGGCTGCACCATCTACACCCAACAAGTTAACCGAGGACTTGCCACAGCCATTTTCACAACCATCGTCACCCCAACCGACCCCATACGACACATTGACAGCATCTGTAGCACAGTTCATGGCGAAACCACCATCTGCCATGAGCTCTGCCCCTCCCGCTTTGGCACCTGCTCAGACGTCCTCTTCATTACCTGTCCCGAGCCATGTACCTACCTTTGTACTGAGGACATCGTTACCCTCTCCAGTCCACACCCCCCTGCCTTCTCAACTATACAGCCATCATACTACGGAACCTACCTCCTTCCCCTCCCAGCCATTGACTCTTCTAGAGAGGATCCAGAGCCAGCAGGACCTTCTTACGCCAATGGAGATACAGGGAGTCCAGTCAATCGAAGGGGAACTCCATGGCCTCTACCCCCCTACCCCACTCGTCAAACGCACCACCCTAAGTGTAAGTGCACCCTCAGTGGAGGAGATCAAGCAAGTGCGCTTGAATTGCCAGGCAGTCTTGAGGGCTATGGAGGATGCCTTGCGCTTGACTAAAGCTCTGGAAGCTTGGACTGAGGACCTCCTCCCCACCATCACCACCCTCGCTAACCAAGGGTTAGACGATGAACCCATTGACATCAGCATTAGGGACTATAACAATGTCCTCCACCTCTTCTTTATCCCCAATATCACTGACATTATCAAAGGATACATGGAGGAACCCCAAATCTCAGTTATCCCAGTGGATGTCCCTCTCCTTCATCGCATTTTGGCAGGGTCAGAACCCGACTCCCTCTCCTCTGATAACCCTATCCAGCTCCTTCAGGACCCAGCGCACCCTGGAGAAGGATGGGAAAAGTTTGACGCTACTGACACCAGTCATTACCCCCTCATCTTCATTAACGAGCATGGGCAGGCGGAAGCTGCCACTTACATTTCCTACCAAGCAGTTGGTGATGAAACACGCCTTGTGGGAACCAGAAAGAAGGGTGCCCCCACCTATTCCACCCCCCTTCATGCTCGCCCTTTCCCTTCCCCTAACATCAGTCACCCTGGTCTGAAAGACATGGACCACAACATCTTCCACCCATCCCATGTTTCCCGCCTCCTTATTGATGATGCACTTGTTTCACTAAAAGACCCTGGGGTCATTGCAGATGTTCATCAGTACCAAAGCTACCTTAACCAGCTCGAAGGTTTCAAGTGGCAGAAGTTGGAGATAGTCAACAATGAGAGGAAGGTTGAAGGTAAACTCATTGACGTAGAACGAAGGCTCACCCATGCTGCCATCCGCACTCACCTTGTTCCCCACCTTCACAAGTACCACCCTACAACCCCTCCCCCGCTCCCAGTTCCTCCCCCATTCCCAATTCCTTCTATTCGAGCTGCCGAGGGACCTGCCAATGAAAATTATCCCTCCACTCAACACGTCATATTAGGCAAGAGAAAGCAAGGCAAACCTGCCTTCCCATACTGCCTCAAGTGTAACGAGGACAAGCCTGGGCACCCAGAAGAAGAGTGCCCTCTCTGGAAGACCTGCCGCTGGTGCCACAGTACCTACCATGCCCACAATGACTGTCCCGACCCCCACTACCAATGTACCAAGCGGCGGTGCATCGTCCCCTCTTGGCACCCGAACATCAGGTTTGGGTGCAACAAGACTCCGTCTACCGACCTCTCTTATGGGCTCCACCTTGCAGCAGGAGAATACGAGATGCAGTGTGCAGCACTGGACCACAACGAGGAACTTTACTATATGAGTAGTTGCGTGGTAGCAACTCTCTCGGGAAGGGCCTCATGTTATGATTCGACCATTTGCTACCGATTCATTTTTCCTTTTTTCTTCCCTTACTATTTAACTGCCAAGGTACCCCCCACTCCCGATGGCTATGCGCCGACGGTATGAGCTCCCGCTCGGGAGCTCCCAATGGGAACTTGTCGGGAGGAAGCTACCGCTTCTAGCAGCTGATGCCGGCAGCACCTCGATGACTCGATCACCCACTACAGAGTAATCTCGGTATGACTCATTCTGACTCATTGCCTATGTGTACTACTATATTTAGCTATGACTCGTACTGACTCATTGTGATTCCCTATGATTCCCAATGACTCCTACCTGACTCCCGATGACTCGTTAGGGTTGGTACCACTTAGGCAGCTGCCCATGTATATAAGCTGGACTTATACTAGAGTTGGGCCTTAAGCCTGACTTGGTTTCCAATCCAAGTATCGTTGCTTCAAACACACTGGATCTCCTTTTGTTTCTGACCCTTTCTCTCTTGCTCTTTACCATCTTCCTTTTCGCTTTTTGCATAAGCGACATCCCTTTATTTGAAGTCACCTTCGACGCACAGTACACATTTCACTTGCGCTCCACCAGGGATACGACACTCCCAGTGCGAGACGATATGGATGCCACAGTTGTATCCGGCCTTGAGGAATACTAAACCCAGGCACCTATCTTGAGCTGCCACTCACCAGAACACTTTGTGCACGTCGCACCTTTAGGACCCTTGGATCCTAACATGTACTGGTGCCAGCCCTAAAGGCTGCACACAGACCACCCTGTATTAGTATATAATGTAGCACGGACTAAGTGTCCATCCGTGAGTCCAAGAAAAAGGAAGGGAAAAGGGATAAAATGAGCGATGTCCCAAAGATCCGAGGACACACTCAAGTAAGTGGGGTTGTTGTCCCCGAAGGACCAGGAACGCACAAGGGATTGGAACGATGGGCACGCAAACAAACAAGGGGGAAACGATGGTCTCTATTTCTCTATGTGATGATTGTATGATTCTCCCTGCTCAAGCCAGGTGAGGGGTTTATATACAGGGATTCTACCGGAGACACACAGGAAGAGCAGAAAAAGAGGGAAAACCCAAAAGGGAATGTGGTGCTGCACGTCGCGCGGTAACATTTGGCAGTTGCTCGACATCGACAGTAAGCAAGACAAAATAGAGACAAAGGAAAGTCATGAAAGCAGTCAGATTAAGAATGCAATGATCGAGCGGGCATCGCGAGGTCAAATGTGCTCGATTCTGAGCCCAACAAGCGTACCTCCCTTACACCTCCTCGGGGGTTTAAAATTTGACCCTCCTGGGTCAACTCATCGTTGGTGTTGTTCGCGCATCAAAATCATTTGTTTGCGATATGGGACCGGGTCCTCTGACAGTGAAATGGGCGGGCGCGTTGTCGAAGAGGCTGGGATGGGCGTGTGCAGGTTGTGTGCGACTTGCACAATTTCGGAGTTGTGGTGGCAAGCTTGTCTGTCGAACGCGTTGGGGGTGGTTCTTCTGGTTTGTCCAGCGGAGGAGTGGTGAGCGGGGGGACTTGAGTACCGACTTCAGGATATAGCATACGGGTGTGCTCATTCTTGCGCTTGGGCTCGGGCTCATTTTTGTGTGTGGCGATGCTAATGGGAATGGGCGATGGGATATCGGCGTTGGCATTGTCAATGATGTTGTGACGTTTGCTGTTGCTGTTGCTGCTGGTGTTGGCAGCGATGTCAAGGCGCTGGGTGCTTTCGGTGATATTGGTGTCATTGGTATTGAGGGAGCAGGCGGTGTCGGTGTCAGCGTCGAAGTACTTTGCATCATCTTGAAGAATGATGGGACAGTTGTTGGTCGAGCACGGTGGAGTGACGTCAGGGATGGGGTTGGCGTGTGCGAACTCGAGGGTGGGCTTCGTGTCAAGGGTTGTGAGGATGGGCTGGTCACAGTCGTGGTCCAAGCTGGGATGAATGTTGACGGAGTAGGGCGCGTCATTGCTGGTGGTGGACTTGTCGTGGTCGCGGTCAATGCTGTGGGTATCGGGGAGCGGTATGATGTCGTTGTTGCTGGTGCTGACGCTGTTGGCGTTGTCGCGTGATGCGCCATCCTTGGTGTTGGTGCTGTTGTTGTTGCGGCTACTGGTGGCGTTGTCGGATACGTTGGGGTTGCTGTTGACAAGACGTGGGGTCGGTGGGGTGCGAGCAATGTCTTGAGCATGGTCGATGTCAAGGTAGTCTGCTAGGCATTGAGGAGAAAGGTAGAGTCACGCCGCGTTGGTGCATTTTGCGTCGTGATAAAGAATGACAGGAAGTTTGTCAGTTGGGTGCGGTGAAGTGACGTCGGGAACAGGGTTTGTGGGCGTAGACTCGAGGGTGGCCTTCACGTCGAGGGCTATGGAGATGAACTTGTCATGGTCGCAGTCGAAGCTGGGATGGATGTCAACGGAGCAGGACGTGTTGTCATCACTGGTAGTGGTATTGGCGCTGTCGTTGCGCATTGAGTCGTCCTCCAAGTTGAAGTTGTTGCCACCCGGATCGTGCACGAAGTGGTGCTCGCTGAAGTCGAGGCCTCTGGGGTCAAATGCATGCTTGGGGTTGTGGCTGCTGTGGTCGTCGCGATTGTCGTTGTTGTTATCGATGGTGCCGAATTTGCTGGAGTCGACGTTAGAGTTGCTGCTGCTGAGGTCAATGCCATTGGTGTCGTCACGTGCTGGCTTGCCTTTGGTGTTGTCACTGGGGTTGTCGTGGTGATTGCTGGGAACTTGCGTTTGCTCTGGCTTCGTGATCGGTTTCGCATCGCCATTTCATGTGCTTGATATATTGACTTGTTCTTGTACTTGGCGGCCATTGCTAATTGGTGTCTCTTGTTTCTCTTCAGTAGTTTCAGGTGAATCAAGTGGTGCGATGGCGATTGACGAAGGTGGAGGTGGCATGAGTTCATAGATTTGAGGTGGCGGTGTGAGCACACTGAGCAGCTGAGGCAGCGGTGGTGATGTTGGTGATGGCAAAAGTGGCAGTGGCGATTGCAGGGTCGATATTGGCAAAGGCGACATTGGCGGTGTATTCGGCGTGGACAGTGGTAAAACAGAGTTTGAGTGGCTCTGAGCGGGTGGTGAGACTGAGGGTTTGAGATGCATGGACAATGGTGTCCATTTCGCCGCTGGGAGACCAGGCGGCAATGGTGGTGACGGTGAGACTGAGCGCGGTAGCAACAAGAAGGCTCGAGTTGGGCAACGATGAGCCAGTGGGGGTGAGACCTCAGGCTTGCAAGCTGGCAGTTGTGGCAGAATCAGAGACAGCTGGCTTGGAGTAGGTGGTGGCGGTGACGACAAAACTGGATTTGCACAGCTTCGGGCGGGCGATGGCAAAACTGGATGTGGGCGACTTTGAATGGGCGATGGTGGGTCTTGGTGGATTGGGGGCGCAGGTGATTGCCATGACGCTTTGAGTCGACTGGGCATTGATGGAGATGGCCTCTGCGGTGGAGCCTCTGGCACAGGTTTGGGTGCAGGCTTGGGCTTTGGTACTCCTCGGAGGGCATTTGGGAAGCAGCGGGCACATCATCTGTACAACACTGCATAGGTAGGGTCATCATGGGACCGATCCCACATGCCTGCGATCAATTGCTCGAGCTCCTGGTCGTCTTCTCTCCATTGTCGCACAGCTTCAGCTTCAGCTTCACGTCTCCATTGGGAAAAGATAGTGTGTACATGTTCAAATAATTCCCAGAATTCAAAGTTAACTCCAGGCTGCTGGATGGAATACCTGCCACCTAGGTAGGGGCGAAGTCTTGAACGGTCGTCGGGGTGAAATCCTTGCCAGAAGAGCCTGTTGCAGTCCGACTGGGATAAGAAGTTGAAGTAGAGGAGGGGTTTGCTGATGGTTTTGAAACGCTTGAAGTAGTCGGCCACATTGTCTTCGTCTTCCATAGGCCACTTTGATGAGTCATCGATGAATCCATAGAGCCTTTCTTTGTCAGTCTCTCTTCGCGTGGACCAGTGTCTGTCGGGCATGGTCATGTAGTGGCATCTAGTGGTTCAGATTGAGGGGTATGGTCCGTATGGAGGAGTCGGTGTCCTGTTGCTGAGAATGAAGGGGGGGGGGCTTGCATGAGGTTGCCAATGGTAACCAAGGGCAAGTAAATGTTGAAAAAGGGAAAAATGAGGGTGCAAGACGGGTATCTGGTGGAAAGACACCTGCCTCACTGGGGCAGCCACTTGTAGCACAGACTAAGTGTCTGTCTGTGAGTCCAAGAAAAAGGAAGGGAAAAGGGATAAAACGAGCGATATCCCAAAGATCCAAGGACACACTCGAGTAAGTGGGGTTGTCGTCCCCAAAGGACCAGGAACGCACGAGGGATTGGAACGATGGGCACGCAAACAAACAAGGGGGAAACGATGGTCTCTATTTCTCTATGTGATGATTGTATGATTCTCCCTGCTCAAGCCAGGCGAGGGGTTTATATACAGGGATTCTACCAGAGACACACAGGAAGAGCAGAAAAAGAGGGAAAACCCAAAAGGGAATGTGGTGCTGCACGTCGCGCAGTGACATTTGGCAGTTGCTCGACATCGACAGTAAGCAAGACAAAATAGAGACAAAGGAAAGTCATGAAAGCAGTCAGATTAAGAATGCAATGATCGAGTGGGCATTGCGAGGTCAAATGTGCTTGATTCCAAGCCCAACAAGCATACCTCCCTTACAATAAGACCTGTGAAATGTAGCAAATAGTCCCCAGACTATTCTCTTGTCTACCCCCTACTATCTACTCTGGAGCCTTACCTCCATCTTGCCTTTGTGCTACTCTTGCTCTACCTTGCCTTCTTCTGCCTATTCTACAGTCACCTCCAACTCTCAGCCCAAGTTGCTGCTCTCCCTACTTGAATAAAGTAATAAGTTTGCAACACTGGCTCTAGTTTCCCAACCTGGATCTATTTTCAATGTCCTGAGTCTCTCTGTGTCTAATCCCAAAACTAGATGACTAGAGGTGACTAGAAGCCCTAGAAGTCACTATTCTAGTTGCTCTAGTCACTTTTGGGTTTGCTGATGTGATCTATACCATCATGCACACTCAGGTTTCCCATAGCATAACCATGGTCTCAATTATACCTTCTAAACCTTCCTTATTCTCAAACTCACAGACAGGCTTACTACCTGATCTACAACACAGCCAAGCAATAACACACAAAGGGAGGGCAGGTCACCACTCAGTCAAAGGCAGGTGATACATAGTGCTTGTTTCTGAGGCTAACATGTACACCAACCTTACAGTAGGCATAAGACATTGGTTTACAGTACAGTACATGTAATTATCATTACGAGCATTAAAGATAGCACAAGCAACTAGTAAAACATGTCTGCAGAAGGCAGCAGGCACACAAATTACCCAAACCAAACAACAGTAGACAATTTGACCTCTAGCCAGCCCAATGATTGAATATTCGATTTACAAGTAGAACATACTTTCCCTTAGCTTGCCCTTCACACCACCGTTCCACAGTCTCTCGGCCTCTTTGAATATGTCTTCCTCGGCTGTGGAACCGCTAGTTGCCGTAGTGGTGACCTCTGAGAAGCCCATGAGAAGCTTGTGGAGGTAGCATCGCCCGCGTTCGCAGGCGAGATCAGCATAGTACGCTGGGGCTGCCAGGCTGACAGCCTTCGTGGCCCTAGCAAAGGTATAGCTGATGGTATTCGTCAAGCTCTGAAGGTCATCCGCATTCATGTCCATCTCATTACAGACGACGTAGTAATGGGTTGGGCGAGTCGTTCCTTGCAGGCCGCCATGGGCTTGGAGGAAAAAGTCATATTCGTAGATAGCAGTGACACCGCGATCGACAATCGTTCCCGGTTTTGGGTTTCCGTTGTGGTCTGCATTTGCGGCCTCTGTGGGGTAGAACCGAGTATGGTGCCTCTTGCCACAAATAACCACCGTCAACTTGGGACGATAAGAGCTTTGGGCAGTGTCAAACTTCTTGAAAGAAGCCCGGATCTTGGGAATTTCTTCTTTGACGACGATAGAGAATTGGCCCTGAACGGAGGACATATCAGATAGAGTGAATAGATTGAGTATCATCAACAGACCTCGGAGACACCGTCGCGATAAACGAGAATTCTCTGGGGAAGATCTCTGTTTTTTGCCCGGTAAGCCATCAAACGCTCTTCCATCATGTCCTTTAGGTCCGTGATCATCTAGGAGAGAGATCAGCCGGGGCTTTGTGAAGACGAGAGGTGCCAACGAACCTCCTTTTTCGATTCTTGGATGCGCATACTTGCGGGATACTGACTAAATCGGAGGTCGGCACTTGCCACGACGGCGGCGATGGACGGCGTTCCCTTGACAGTGGATGGTCCTGGGTGGGTGACGTCCATTCCAACGAGCATGGTGGGGGGGTGACGAAGTTTACCCATCGACGCCTCGTCTACAGCGTGGTTGACGCCACCAAGTTTCATGTTTACCTTAAGGGCGACATTAGCATAGTACTGTAACTGGCCTCTCTCCTTCCTGATCTTCGCAGCCTGTACGCATACGTTAGGAACGTCCAAGTATACGTCGCACAAGTGCTTCAAGCCCGAGTAAATGTGCTTGTCGCCGTTTGACAGGAGGACGAAAAGAAGAGAAGGTTTCTGTTTTGTTGCCATCAGGACGTTACGGATAGTATTGATGGCGTGGGTTCGAATGGGATCTTGGGGGTTCTTTGGCGGAAGCTCAGCAACGGCGACTAGAGGAAATGTTTGGGTAACACTGATCCCACAGGTTCTGCACATCGAGGCAAAGCCCTCGATGATGCTGCGCAATTCTGGGTCTTGGGCATCGCTGAATTCGTCATACCGGTTACCATCTTTGATAACTAACACCGTCCATGGCCCGAGCTTAGCCCCTTCGGCAAAGACGACGTTGCGTAAGTTCCAGCTGGCCTTATCGTCCACGACTTGTTCGCCTTTCCCATAGCGAATCCGAGGAGGGGTCAAGATACGGGCTGGGACGACAGCCATATCATTGCCAATAGAAATCCCGAACACGTCCAAAACGGGGGAAAGGTTGGGGCCACGCGCAAAACCGAGTTCACGCAGACCGGCGACTGTAATTGCGTTGGCGTTCACGTTGGGAGGCTTAGCAGAGACTTTGATCATTTCACCCGTCTGTTCGTCGGGTAGCTTCCCGCGGAAAGGCTGGCCAGGAATAATGGTGCAAACTTCGGGGGGAAGATAGATGGGCTTGTTCCCTCCCACATCAATCAGAGGAAGATTTGGATAGTGTAAAGTGATCTTGTATTCTAGAGGTGGGAGTTTAGAATGACAACGTACCCAAAGAGTATACAAGAGAAGCAACGTACTGCGTCGGAAGTACTCTTCGACGGTAACGATACCTCCCAGTTCTTGGGCTTCGAACTTGTGTTGCTTGGCATTGACTTTGGCTAGGCGCTTCACTGTCTTTTGGTGACCGAGATGATCGGTTTTGACCCTGACGCGCTGAACAAACACGGACATCCTTGCACCAAAGCTGGCTTGTTCGAATGCATTCATGGCTTCTGCCAAATTGCCTTCCGTGTAAAAAGCCGTCGCACAAACATTGACGTTGACCATGAGTTGATTGAACGATGGCCTGACTGAAGAATAAAAGCCCCTCCAAGCCTCGAGTCCAGCACCAAGAGAATACGGAGGCGAGGCTGATGGGAAAAAATACCGATTCCTACCAACCATCACACCAGCACCTGGCTGGGTGCGGTTTGGATGGGCACTCAAAACGAGATTCAACGCAGAGATGACAGGGAGGATATCGAAATTCCGGTACTCGGCATGACCGACAAGGTGTCTATAGCGTCTGTTAGCTGGAGGTTCCATGAAATAGGTGAACGGGCTTACTGTTGCAAACCATCGGTTTCGAGAGGCTGTATGTAATTGATGGTCAAAACATATTCTTTCCTTCCGCGGCCAGCATCGCCATAGTCGTCATCTTCCTCATAGTAAGGGACAGTGATAGAAAGGGGCTGGGGTAAGACGTCGGCCGCAATCAGCTTCGCGCTTGAGTCATGAGCGACACAGCCTTTCAGTCCATTTGCGGCCCAGTCCTGAGTGTTTTCGGCAAGCTGAAATATCCGCCTCTTGACCCTGCGATTTGATACGCCTTGGGAGGGGGAAATACTAATATCATATTCGTGGAGAGGGCCCTTTGGAACGCGGATGGGGAAGTAGTTGGTGCGTAGCTTGATTGACTTTCCTGAATATACATCATGTCTTACGAGACCATAAAGACGTGAGGAATACCAACCTTTTGTTCCATAATCGGGACGTGGGGGCATAGCATCCTGGCGTAAGGACAGGGACTTGAAGGAGAGAATCAACCGGTCCTCGGCTGAGTCAGTGAGGCGCGAATCGATGGTAGCGGGTTGACCCTCTGCAAAGATACTAGCATGGTGTGGGTATGGTGTGGCACAAAAAATAAGTGGAGAAGATGGTAACGCCAGACGGGACACATACCCGCCCTGTTCTCGGGGTGCGAAACTGCCTCCGCGACCTCGGCCGCCAGGCGCGGGACCACGGGGGGTGCCTCTGCCACCGGGACCACCACGGAAGGGTCTTCCACGTTCCGGACCGCCACGACCTCTGCCGCGATCTGCACCTCTCTGCATGATTTAGTGGGAGATGGCGGACAAGGCTGAAAGTAAGCGAGGATAATTGGACGTAAGTTGGGGATAATTGGATGTGAGTCGTAAGTCGGCTGATAATGCACGGGTCCCCTGGCGCCTTGGAAATTTTAATCACGTGAATAACACGTGTAGCCACATTGACCACGTGATTAACACGCGTAGCCAAGGCCAAGCCACGCCACGAGCGCCGCCACGCCACGCCAGGCAGGCAGCCACAACCCAGCAAAAATCTCGAGCTCGCGCCTCGCGTAATGGGCGAGTAATCGGCGTGTTTCCGTGCGTCTTTTGGCCATGCAAGTAACTCGTCAGTTCCCATGTGTACATGCCCATACATGTGGTACGCAGTGCACACTATGTATGATTGCAACGTGCTTGTTGTTTCCCATTCTCTTCACATCGAGGGCCCCTCTCACCCGTCAACATCGATTCTCTCTACGTCTGTCGTACGTATCCCCATTTCTCACATACATATCTTCTCCCTTACCCATTTCATAAGGCCTTGCGTTTACAGCTCCTCGTACATGAGTCGTGTGCACCTACAACAATCTGCCACGGTAAACGCCGTCTCATTGCCAAACCGTCGTGGCCTCCACACCCATGCCTCCAGTTCCTCCTATCGGCACCTGTCACCCTCCAATGCCTCTCATCATAGCGTGGCGTTCAGCAGCCACCAGAAGCGATCCTTCTTCGGCATAGGCGAGATCCTGCAGGTTGTCGCAAACGTACGCATGTCTTTTAGGCTTGCCTCGATCCACGCGGCTCACGTTTGGCTGACCCCTTCGTAAACCCAACTGCCGTCCAATGTGTATCAACCCAATGTCTTTCTCTTCCCATACCTATCAGCCTGCCTCTACCCTCCGCTCTCTCACCGAGTCTCGCCAGCTTCTGGAAGAAGCACGAAGAGAAATCGCGGAAGCTCGGGAGCGAGCCCAGCTTCGTCCTTCGCACACATTTTCCCGTCTACCAAACTTTTTTCCTCGTCCAGCCGAACTTCAGGCGGTTGGGCGTGCTTTAGAAGAGGAGCCTTGCTTCACCGTACTTTTTGGTGCAAGCTCAGTCGGCAAGGTTAAACCGCTTTCGCAAATCCCTCTTTGATCTAAGGCTTAAATCTCCTTACTTAGACTGCCCTCTTGCGACAGCTCCTTACATCCGACAAATACCATGTCCTACATTTTGACCTCAGAATTGCGGGCTTTGCAGACTTGGACAGCCTATACATTAGCCTTAGTCAACAAGTAGAACAATATTTCAATTTCATTGCCGACGTGAGGGGTTACGAGGACTTCGAGAAGGAAGCGTGGAGTTTCAAGGTAAGAGAATAGCACTACTCTCGTGTTTGCCGCTCTAACCGCCGCCTAGCATGACCGCCTGAATGTCGAACGACGGCTTTCTGACACAAATGGTTCTGGCCAAATTCGGACGAGTGATATCGCGCGGCTCATGGAGCTGTTTCAGGTTAACTCCTCTTCCATCCGAAATGTATTTGTCCCGGTTTTTCATTCTGATGTCCACTTTTACTTTTCCAGAGCTCCCTTCTGAAGTACAGAGAGTTTGTTCCCCAGGAGCGTGCGGAATGTACCCCTAGTCCGACGCCCAGGGTAAATCCGAGTCCCATCCCCAGCCAGAGCCGCACACGAGTGTCGAAGTGGTGGCAGTTCCGTTCATCTTCTCGCGACCGGATCGATCAACGGAAACCAGGTCAAACAGAGGCAATACGGTCTCAAGAGAAACCACCCACGAGGTCGGTCAAGAAAATGCCCGTATTGTTTCTAGACGAAGCCCATAAGCTGTACGTCCCCACTCCTCACCTGAACCCTTCTAATCGACGCTTCCAGCCCCGGACTCATCCAGTCTGTCGAGGCGATGAAAGCCCTCCTGGACTCTATGCTCGTTTTGACAAAACAGGATCGCCTCTGTCACGTCATTCATGCAACAAGCGACCCTTTTTATCAGACATGGCTCAGACAGTTGAATGTCATGCAACACTGCAAGGTTCGTACTGCGTATTAGCTTGGAGTATGCGCTAAGATCAGCGGAAAAGATCATCACTATCGGTGATTGCTCAAAAGCAGAAACGCGAGTTTTCTTCGAGGAGAGAGTCTTACTTAGAGTACCCGAACGACTTAGGAGTGGTCTTGAGTTTGAGAGACTTTACGAGGCGTTCGGGGGTCGGCTTGTTCACATCCAAGATTACGTCACGGACTATGGTAGGTAGCATCATACTATGTAAGATGCCTCGCTTATAACTCTCCTGACGTCAGTGAACTCCAACGGACGCCTGGAAAGTAAGTTACCAGGTTATGTTCGGCTTAAGCTTTGACCAAGGTTTTTACTGGATAGTACATCAAAGCTCCCACTTCATTCAAGCACACGCCCTTCTCAACCTTCATATCATTCACACTGCACAGAATCCACAAACAGCTGATCACAAACCGCGCAGTCGCCGGAGCAGTGCTACTGCCGCATTGCGCCAGTCCGGTGTAAATCCTACTTCCCCTACGCGATCTGGTGGAGGCTTTCCCGGTTATCCACCTCTCACAGGCACAACCCGCAATCCACACACCTCCCCCGTTTCAGAGCCAGGCTACATGTCTGACTTTACGGCGTTGCAACTCCTGCGGGTCATGAGCCGCCTTACTCAACCCGGTGTACGTTCCTTGCCGTATTTCATGCTCTGCCGGGAATTCGGGGTACGGGCCGTTGATGGGATGGTGCGCGGCCGCATCCTCGATCTGCGGTGGATGGATCCAGTGACAAAGGAAGTTCCCGAATCGTTGGAAGGAGTGACGCCTCAAGTAGGACTTGATCATGCCATGCCCACTAGTCGCCGTGTCAGTATCGGTATCCACCCTATGGGTGCGTCTAGCAGTGGTACTGCGATTGTGAGTGACTCGGTCGAAATGGACGGCATGGACGGCGAGCCCTACACCCTTGTAGAGCAAGATCTCACCCCTGCACAGGAGGATGACGAGATCTTCGGGCCGAAGGTCCTTCCCGCAGCGCCCATCATGAGGTACGCGATGCGGGAGGTTGTTGCTGAGTATGAGGACACGCGCTCCGTCTCAGAGTACGCATCACTGTCGGATATGGAGGAATATTGATTGATACTGCCATTGACGAACAATGATTGATATGCATTGTAACTTAATTGCCTCCCTGAAGACCCGTAAATGGGGGGTAGAGCATGTTTTACTGTATCTGCATACCGTACTCTACTTTCCCCCTCGGCGCAGGGTTACAAAGATTTATCCAGGCATAGGAAAATTATTCTAAACCTGCATAGCGAACGTCTGCATTGTTTTCGAGCCAAGCTAGCCAATCTTTCAGGTATTTGCTCCCATGTTGTACCGTGGAGGAGTCCCCAACCACGCACTGAGTCTAAATTTCAATGCTATATTAGGAATTAAGAGGATATTCTTACTTACGAGATGTCGTCGTGCACGAGTCATAGCCACTAAGGAAGCAAATCAGCGGTCGAAATGGCAGAGCGTTCCTTCATACCATTGAGCCTGCGTTCGTCCTTCAGGAACCCCACCTCACGCTTGGGGCGGTTGTTAGCGGCCAAGGCACAGTAAGAGCCGTTTCAGATACCTTATCGTTACTTCTTACTAGACTCATGACGACAGCTTCCTTCTCACGCCCTTGCATTCCGTCTACTGTACCTATCTCAAGCTCGGGACCGTACGTTGAACGAAGAAGAGAAGTCAACAACGCCACTTGCGACTGATACCTGTTAACTCTTGAATGTGAACCGCAGGACCCCACTTGTTCAAAGTAAACTCACGGTGTGATTACTCCAATTTGAGGCGGAGTGATTCCAGCTGAGACCTTCGTTCATTATGAGAGACGAAGATTTAGACGACCAGTTGAACGCTCGAACGCTCGAAGCTGAGCAACGCACCAAAGTTGCCACCCAATTATGCACGATTGTTGCCTCATTTTCGTTGCATCGGCTGCCTTCGTCGCCATCACCGTCCAGCCTTTCAAAGTACTCGCAGCCTGCAGTATCGAAGAAGACGACGGGGGTCTCGAGAGCCTCCTGGACATCTTCTAGCGTCGTTGTGGTGATATTCGGTAAGTGCCCAAGGAGATGGGTGGCAACAGAGGAGTGTGTGACGAGCCTAGACTCGTACATGACCTTGGAAGGGAACTCAGCGATCTTCAAGTGCATCCTAGTGATCGGCTTAATCGCTAAATCTGCCTAGTTTATCGTAACCCGGTAACACACCGGTATTGTATCGTAAGCATGCACTTGATGTCCGGACCATACATTTTCTCCAGCCTCTCAAACATGGTCATTTCCAGCGTTTGTGGAGGTGTAAGCAAGCCGTGCAGATTCGGGACCATCCTTGATGAGGGTCCATGGGAGTTAGAGACAGGTGTATTACCAGTCTCTCCGGAGTCCAGTTCGTTATGAATATCGCTAATAGCGTCGAGACTTTCTGGCTGTGAGGTATCACTTGGGGTGGCCGATATCTCAATGTAAGCACCTACCCTCGATTCTGTGCGCCTTGTGCCTCCAGAATCTTTTGAGGTAAGCAGTGAATGGATTGTTGGAGGAAGCTGTTTTGGATCGCCCGCGAGGATGAGTTTCTTTGCCTTGAATATAGGTATCCAGCAAACCTACAGCGAGTTAAGGAAATCTCTGGCTGTTATATGAGAATGTGCCTCACAGCTTCAAGTGCTTGGGTTGCTTCGTCGATAATGACTATATCGAACTCCTGAGCACGGAGCTGGTGACCCCCTGACGAATGGCAAGTGGCCAGCACTACCTACATTTAATGTAAGTAATGTTATCATTTAAACGAGGTTTCGTGCCTGAGAGTCATGAAGAACTGCTCTGGTAATGTTTCTTTCCCTCTGACGGTACCTAACGCATGAGTGGCTTGATTGAGGAAAGTGGAACAAACATTTTTGTGCTCACTCCTTCCTTAACGCACTGACCTCCTCCCACATCTTTTTTCGCTCTGGACCTCGGGGCAATTTTCGACTTTTCCCTTTTCCAGCCAGGGCAGCCAAGGTCGTCTCTAATTCGGTCTTCACGTCTTTTGCCAAGGCGGCCTTACAGAAATAAGGAGGGCTCGCAAACATAGCACGAAGAACTCTCACCTCATCTGATCGTCCCGCTTGAGCTTCTAAGGTAGAATTTAGGGCGCCTTCATTCTGAATGACACGTGCAGGGTGGCCAATGCGCGTAACGCTGAGTCTTTCACCCTGGGGGGGAGTAGGCAACGCCAGAAGACGTTCCAGAATATTATCGACAGATAGGTTCGATGCCCCGCAGACCAGCAGGCGCAGCGGTCTGGGATTGACGGGAGTGATAACAGTAAGTTGCCGTATAATTTCGATGAGTGTGTGGGTTTTTCCGGTGCCTGTACAGGCATGAGGGTAGGAATGCACGAGGCTTTACGGAAGGTATTCACCTGGGGGCCCATGAATGCATGCAACTTCAACTGCCTCAAGTGCGAACTTGACGGCTGCCATCTGGCTCTCATTGAGCGAGTCGTCGAAAAAAGATATGTCATGCGCCAGGGTACGTCGCGCAGGCATTGCCATCCCGAGGAGCACTTCAGTTAGCCTAAAGGCCTCCTTCGAGCTGAAATTTGAAGCACATGATCTTCTTCAGAATATGAGAGGACGCACAATCGTCTCGAATTGTGATGGAGTGGTAATCTTCTTCTTCTCTAATTGGTTAAGCGCATTCTCCATCCTGCCTAGAGACTCTAGTTAGGGTCCAGTGCAATTAAAACGAAAGCTTCCCTATCGTAAGTGATACTGTTCGCCAGCTTCAGGACTCTGCAGCGTTCAGGGAATTCGAAGTCAGCGAGTTCCGAACGCGTTGGATCGATGGCGATAACAATGCGGGACTCCGTGACCTTTAGCACGGCAGTTGAGCTGATGAGTGGGCTTAAAAGGAGGGCGTTGAGTATATACCTTGTAGACGACACCCTCCACAGATGATCTTGCTTTGTCTCGTCCTGACGTACTCGTCGGCTTCTTGGATTTGCTGGTGGATGCAATATATTCCCCAATCGATGCGAGATCTCCGGGCCTAATTCTCTTCTTTGAGCTAGGGAAGAGAGACTCGAGATTGCATCGCACCGAAATGTATGTGGAGGGAAAATGGTGACTGTATGGTACGCGGCCGGACGCTCCAATTCGACAAGTCTACCCTTCTCTAGATCGTACGGTTTATGTTGTGTAGTTATAGTGTACGAACGCACGTTTTATTTCCTAGGCCGACACCTATACTGGCAATCCCTAACCCGTTAAGAGCAAGCCCTTTCTGCTCCAGTAGTTTCGGGCCACATTTTGAGAATATAAGGGAGGTCCTCTCGACCTCGGCATCGCGTTCTTTAGAGAGAAGTGATAGGTGTCTATCAACAAATGCGGACACCCTTGCCGTGGACATTAAGATATCGCTGTAGTAGATACAGTCTGAGGGAGTGACATGACACCTGACACCTGCCAGTGCCAACACCACCACGGGGTTTCGATTACGTACTACTTCAGATTATCGGTATCACATCCTTGATCACATCATCGTCACCAGTTCAAAGACCACGTTCAACTTCTCCTCGACATCCATATACCTATATCATTGTCTTAGTTATGGGACAAGGTTCTGTGCCCACAGACCACGCTCAATTCTGGTGGGCACAAAATGCGCCAGCAGAACGTCGTCTTTGCAAGGTCGACAAGTATGATGATTCCCTGGCTATTTACAGACCAGACATCTACGAGACCATTTCAAGAACAGTCTCCAATCTCAGTCAAGAACTCCGACTTCTTAGCTTGGATATTCATGGTACAGGGTATCCGCTAGTTGATCACATTCATACTGGATTGCTCACTACATACTACTTCTGACACTAGGTCATCCTGAACTGGGGTTCCAAGAGAAGTTCGCCTTTCTTTATACGACAAATCATAGGTTCATGGCTAATATGTGTTAATCTGACGACGACTTAAGACGCGCACATGATGTTCTTACTGCATTCATGGAGCAACACAGCTGGGACGTGAAAAGGCATTACCATCTCGATACAGCTTGGGTGGCAACGTCCTCCCATGGGAATGGAGGACGTGTACTTGGCGTTAATTCTGAAATGGATGCTCTTCCGGGTGTTGGCCACGCATGCGGTCATAACCTAATTGCTATAGCCGGAGTCGCCGTTTCCCTTGCCGTCAAAGCCGCTCTGATTGAACACGACATACCTGGCAAAGTTGTTCTTCTCGGCACTCCAGGTATTTATCATTCACTTTTTTGTGAGTGGTTCTCACGAGAAAACAGCCGAGGAGGGTGGTCAAGGCAAGGTTATCCTACTTGAAAAGGGTGCCTACAATGAAATGGATGCATGTGTAATGTGGGTCAACGTCCCCAATTTGCACTTGTAATCGTCTCATAGATTGTGATGCAGGTGTCATCCTGCTCCTGGTCCGGAGCATGGTGCAAGCCTGAGTAGCTCGCTTGCCCTACAACGCATTTCTGTGGAATATCGTGGCCATTCGTACGTGAAGTCTTATTTCTCTGTAACGTGTGCCATTTCAGTACCTCAGGGCCCATGCTGCTCTCTCTCCATGGCAAGGGCAGAACGCCCTAGATGCGGCTGTTGCTGCATATACGAATGTTTCGTTGCTCAGACAACAGGTGAAACCCTCTCATCGAATTCATGGTGTATTTGAAGGCAAAGATTGGGTCGCAAACGGTGAGTGTCTTCTAGTATTTTTCGTCCGTAACTTGTCTAATTGATCCGGATTCCAGTCATCCCGGATAATGCAAAAATGCTGTAAGCCTTGTACCTTGCCCGAGGCGAACCCTCCTGACACCAGACAGCTGGTATGTCCGTGCGCCAACGGTCGCCGAAGTCAGAGAAGCAGATCCACGTGTTCGTGCCTGTTTTCAGTAACGGTTCCCCCTAGTCGCCTAAGCTGTAGTCTCACCAATGCCTTCCAGAGCGTCAGCATTAGCCACTGGATGTGGTGTTGAAATTTCTGGGATGCAACCACCCATGCATGACTTGCGTCAAAACAAGGCCTTAGGTTGGGCCCACCCTTTCATAACCCTCTTTCCCCAATCACTGATGATGTCCGTCCTTTTTTTTTTTCTGTGGGGGGGGGCAGCCGACACTTTTGCGCGGGTTCATAGAAGTAAAACGGGACCAGTGGACTACGAATGGGGTATAAGCAGCGCATCAACGGACTTCGTAAGATTCATTCCAAGATGACATAATACCCCACTGAAGCCTTTCACCACAGGGCAACATAACTTACGGTATGTTGCTCTTATGCAACTAGGCGCACCTCCAGTACTCAAAGTCTCGTAGCGTTACCGTCTATCCACCCTGGTTTCTGTATGTGTTCCTTCCTTGCACAAGAGTTTAACTTGACGCGTGTCTCACCCGGCAGCCATTCCAACAGAGCCGAATGGCGGAAACCACACTCCCGCATTTACTTCCGCGGCAGCTACCCTGGAAGCCCACCAGGCCTGCTTAGACGTATGCAAGGCGCTTGCCTTGACGGGCCTCAGAGTCATTGAAGATGACCAGTTTTATGCAGAGGTAAATGACTAATTAGCAATCGGATCACACACTAAATTAGTATACTTCAGATGAGGGCAACTTTCGAAGAAGACGTTACGCGAGTCGCTTGACTACATTCAGCGACAACCGTGATGAAGGCGTGACAACTATAATGTAATGTTGGTGACAATCTTTCCATGTACATGTATATGATATGAATTAAAGACTTCGGTAACGAGTCACTTAAGTGGGAATGACAAAGCAACGAGGGAGATTTAGACAGGACATATCTTAAGTGATAGAAAAGTGCCCGTGTGTCGGGTCTGTTCATAGTTATGATTATCGACTGAGGGACGATCTACTAGGTGCGAAGTTTCAGCTGCGAAAATAGCCATGCCTTATACAATATTCGACCATGGTGTACCACGCACCACCCAGAAGCGTGAGCACGATACCAAGGACATTCAAGGGGCTAAGATTTAGATGGAAGAACCAGACGGCACAGAGGATGGTAAGAACCTGCTTTACATTGGCTAGCCAAGACTTTAGTTCAGTATAAGGACGAAAGACAGATTGTTGATTGGAATAACCTGCAACACCCATGCTAAGAGCACCCGACCGTCGGTTAGCTTCGAAACTGACAATATTCAGTGCGCAAGCGACGACACCATTGCCAGAAATAAGGACGATCTGCCACGAGATGCTGGAATATGACGATCGTCGGAATACAAGATCTACTTCCCCGAAAAGGTAGGCATAGGCGATGCATTGCACAACTGCAAGTCGAGAAAGGTGAGTAAGAAGATCCAGGGGGTGCAACTTTAGGCGATGGCAACGAAGTCGGGGTAGGAGTGCTAAAATTTTGGTAACAGGCCCGATTGGAATACTGGCGAAAGATGACTTCGAGTGTGTCACAAAAGGTTGCGAAACGAGGGGTGAGGTCTGGATTTTATGCGTCATTATTGTCTTGAGAGCAGCCAAGACGGCTCCGATAAGCGTGAGAGTGAAACCACAAGTCGTGAAGTAGTAATCGCCATAGGTTGATAGACCAACCCCGAAGACGACAACGACTGTCGAAAGGATTTGATAACGGTTGAAATGGGTATTGAAAAGGTACCAAGAGAAGACTGTCGTAAAGAAAGGCGTTGCAGCGCGAACAACCTGATGGAACTTTGTGATGTAATGTTAACTGCACGTCATTGCAAGGCCAGAGGCTGACTCACTGGTACCGTGACGAGGCCAAGGGACGCATTACTAATGGCGATGTTGACAGAGTACAGAATGGAGAATGTGACTATTACAACGTGATCTGAACCGCAGAGCGACCTAGGTTCGTAGACTTTTCTCAGCCGAAGAAAAGTACTACCGGCAAGTCCGAAGAGTGTATGGATGGCAGTAAGGGTATATGGATATGGAAATGATACCAAGAGAACCTTATTATATAGGGTGAGCACGAGATTCAAAACGAAGTAGAGAAAAAGCCAGAACGCCTGATAATCAGAGATACCAGAAACACCTGCACAGATGAAACGAAACACGAGAGCCGATGAACGCCGGACTTCTTTCTGAACTCCGAAGGTGAGGCCGGCGCATAAACGGCAGTGAGACGAAGAAGATAGGACAGGGAGAGGGAGAAAGTCATGCCCTGTCTTCTGCAGACTAGATGCCGTTGGTTTATGCCGTGGCCGAGTCATATGAAGCGAACCAACCAGCGGCGACGCAGTTGGGACAGTAGCATCAACGTTCGGGAAACGAAGGACTCGGAGGGCGTCGCGGATGAGACATGCTGCCTGTGGGCGGTAGAAAGATGGTCTAGTAGCGAGGTGAACAGAAACTTGCGAAGACATGTTTCCAGTTAATGCAATCGGGATGATGACCGGTGCTGGTGCTCGCACTTGTGGCCTTGAGGCCTTGCTAGTGAGGCCTTGAGGTCCAAGCTTGAGGCGAATCAACAGGACCAGGACCAGATATCACGTAAGCCAACAAGTCAAAATTCGCCCGCCCACAATACGGCCATGTCCTTGTCGACGTCTCAGTCACTTACACACATCATTACTTTTGAGATAGTGTGGACTTTATGGCCATAGAGGATTTATTATCGCGGAAGGCCCACATATCAGTCAAAGTCTCGAAAGTGATCTACTGTAGTCGTGCCGTGGTCACGTGGATTTTGTGGGCGCCAAACTTGAATGAACAAGGCATTGCCTCTTCGTCTTATCCACAGCCATCCCTCCTTCTCCCTCTGTCGTGCCCATGGAAATATCCCCTCTGACATGTGTGCTTCCTAATCCTAGCCCAAAGTCTTCCCAAAAGCGTACATCCTCACCCGGCGGCCCCGCAGCACCTACTAAGAAGCCTAAAACGGGCCCTGGACAAGGATACTCAGACAAAACCAAAAGGAGAAGGAAAAAGAAGAAACTACCCATCACTCGCGAATCAGGAGTCATGTCGGAACTCGTGCAGGACGTTCGTCTTTCGTCTCCTTCGCCTGGACCCCCCCTTCCTTCCGCCTCCTGTTCAACTGAGAACCGGCCATCATTTATCTCGTCTCAGTCGGGTAGCCCCCTCGGTGGCTCGTCAAACACTCCTTCACCTGTTTGTGCGCCACCGGTAGCCATATCATCACCTTCCGAGGCCCAGCTTGTTGCCAATGAACGTGTTGCGGAAGCGTTACAGGTCGAAAGCAAGGTCCGCTTATTGTCCCTTTTTTTTATTTTGATGGCGTGCAAACTCTTTTTAGTCCCTCCGCAACCATAAAGCCCTTTTTGCGAGTCTTGTGTCGTCTCTCGTGTGTCAGATCTGTCTTGATCTGCTCCACAAGCCTTTCGCACTATCACCATGTGGTCATGTCTCTTGTTATGGCTGTCTTGTCAACTGGTTTAAAGTTGATCAGCAAATTGATGGACTAGAAGGCGGACACATGTACCGCAAAAAAACCTGTCCTCAATGCCGTGCCATAGTGCGTGGCCGCCCAATAGAAGCATGGAATGTCAAGGACATGGTAGCTGTTGTTGTCAAGAGTGGGCTCGCTCAAGACTTTCCCCAGCCAGTGGAATTCAATTCCCCGGAGGCCGAATTTACAAATTCAGGAGCTCCATCTAGAGATCCCTGGGCTAACATTTTCCCTCCCGCACCATCACGTCCAGGGACTCCCCCCATTGACGGTTCACCTAGTGCCTTTGGAATGTATGACGCCGAGGACCAGGTGTACCGCTGTCTTGACTGCATGCACGAAATCTGGGGAGGTTTATGCTCACAGTGTGGTCGCCATTATAGCGGCCACAATGCATATGCACATGACGATGGTGCTTCAGGCGAAGAGCACCCTGGGCTATGGAGTATTCTCCCTGTAATGGAACACATCATGGGTTTCCCACGTAGCGACAACATGGATGAGTCAGATGATGGATCATTTGATGCCAGCTTTATAGACGATGAAGACTCGAGGCATCACGACAGTGAAGTGGTTGGAAATTCCTCTGATGACAATGACGATTCTATCATGGAGGTCTCGGCGCTCGCAACGACGCTGGGAAGGGGTGGATTTTCAGGAGGAGGTCAAGATGGTGATGAGAACATCAGCGATACAAGTGACACTGAATCTCAGACTGCGCCGCGACGTACGACTCTCAGAACTCGACGACAAATCCTCAGTGATAGCGAAGTGTGCGTGCACTGAGTGTCGTTCGATAGATCCATTCTGCTTTCCTCACCCTTTTATCTGCAGGGATGACAATAGTGGATACAGCGCGAAGTCGTAAGTCCTCTGGGGATACATCCGTATTTCTGGTTTTCTTAGATATTCCCACCAGCAGAGACCATGAATCTCTCTCCAGGCCACCAATACGTTTATTTGGTCATCTTCGTGGCCGACATTCAGCTATGCACGAAGATGAGAATGCCGATTCACAGTCCGCCGAGTCGGGTGATAGTGACAACGTAGGCTCTGACGATCGTGATCTTAGTGTCCAATTGTCGGTTAGTGAGTCGGATGAAGACGCGTGGTGAGCGGCCCGGGCCGGAAGGGAGGAGTGTTGAAATGGCCTAGAAAGGAAGTTATCGTAGCCGGAGCCCGTTTCCCATTTTAGTTCTTTGTTCTTCGCTCTTCCTGTCATGGGTAACACCCAGTCCGGGTACACACTTACACGAACTGCTGCGACATTAGACTCGTTCATCAGTGAGCTCGGCCCCGAGATTGTGTATGAGAAGAGGTACGTGCTTTATGAATCGACATCAAGATGGCCATGACGACGTGACCCAAAGTCTTGGATCCTCGCGCTTTCTGAAGACTGTTCGCTGTCGACATCGAAACGGCCCAGTTGTTGTGAAAATCTACATCAAACCCGACCTGGGGCTCAGTTTAAGTAGGTATCAGAGGAACTCGAAAGGTATGTGGCACGGCAGACTCCCTCTGCTAGTGTCGAATGAACCACCCCACCCAGCCGAACGAGAGGCGCTGCTTGACATCCCTAACGTCTACAGCTATCAGGCTTCTATAGATTCTGACAAGGCTGGTTATCTTATTCGACAGTGGGTTGCAAGTAATCTCTATGATCGCATAAGGTGGGCCTTACCGTCAAAATATGTGTGTACTTTCGGTTTCAACACGTGTCCTTAGTACGCGCCCTTTTCTGAGCCCGATCGAGAAAAAATGGATATCGTTTCAGCTGCTCAATGCCCTACGGGACGCTCACTCTCACAACGTCGCTCATGGTGACGTCAAGTCGGAGAACATACTCGTTACGTCTTGGAATTGGGTTTACCTTACCGATTTTGCATCATACAAGCCGACTTATCTTCCCCTGGACGATCCATCCGACTTTGCGTTCTACTTTGACACCTCTGGCCGGCGCTCATGCTATGTTGCCCCGGAGCGTTTTTTTGCATCGGGCGCCCGTCCAGATGGTGCATCAGCCATGGGAAACACTGATCTGCAGAAAATCGGCCATGTAACCGAGGCTATGGATGTTTTTAGTGCTGGATGCGTAATTGCAGAGCTCTTCAGGGAGGGTGCGCCTCTGTTCACACTCAGTCAGCTCTTCAAGTATCGGGAAGGAGAACTGAACCACGACGCCCTTCTTACTTCAGTTGAGGACCCTGGCGTTCGCGTGAGTCCCACACCAGACGATGCGTCTACCTGTCCTGATCTGGACTTATCCCTTCAGGACCTCATCAAAGATATGATTGCCCTCAATCCCTCGACAAGGCCTACCTTTGATACGCTACTTCACAATGCCCGTGGAGCGGTCTTTCCGGAGGTGTTCTACTCTTTTCTGCATGGCTATGTGTGGTCTATCAATGAAGTACCTATAATAACCCCATTCGCTACCGTACCCGCTACTGCGACCTCGCCAGAGATCTTGACACCAGCAATATCGGCTACCCCAGCCACAGCATCCACAGCCAAAGGTGGCGCTGTCACGCCCCTGCATGCGGCCGACACGAAGGCACCTGAAACAGCAGTACCCAGGGATGCGGACCACAAAATAGAGAAGATCTGGGCCGACTATGAAAGCGTAGAGCCTTACCTTCTGGAAGACATTGGCGAGGACACGATAACAGATGTTCGGGTTGACTACGCACCCGTGGAAGCACAAGGGAAACCGTTTCAGGTCAGTCTCTGTTAGATGATTTTGCGCATTTTTGAGGATTAGACATCTTATATAGGACATTCTTCCTGTAGAACTATACATTCCAAACAGGGATTCGAAGCTTTTGCGAACCAGGAATTCAAGATCTCGCGCTGCGACGGAAGGTAGTTTTCTAACAACGCGCCTTGTCTCATGTTTAATGATCTGCACATAGATGGACCCGCCCTTATCGTCCTCGCTCTGATTTGCGCCAATGTCAGAAATTGTTCTCAGCCTTCGAGCCGGTTACGAGCATTGGATATCTTTCTTGCTCTATCCGTTCATCTCACGGATGAGGCCAAACTTGATCGATTGGTACCCTACATCGTTGACCTTCTACGTGACGATGCCGCTGTGGTTCGCGCCGCTGCTCTCAGGACGCTCTTGCAAGTGGTCAGTATTCTGGTATAGATTCGCATCCGTAAACTAAGCACCACAAAGTTGTCACTTGTGAATGTCATAACTCCCGCCAACGCATCAATTTTTCCTGAGTATATAATCCCCAACATCCAACCATTAATTAACGACCCTGAGGTATCTGTGCGCTCCTTATATGCGCAGTGCATTGTGCACCTCGCAGATGTCGCAGGACGATATTTAGAGATGGGCCAGGCACTTAAGGCTCATGGAACGTTCAAGGTTGCCGCAGATGCTGTCGAATACGACGAAGCCCAATTTGAAGTAAGTCCAACTATCTTAGAATCGTTGTTCGTAAACTCATCGCAATTAGGTTCCATACGATACGGCCTTGCAAGACCTGCAGAACGCGATCCAAGAGCATCTTATCACGCTACTCGTTGACCCGTCCAGCGTCGTGAAGCGCGCAGTTCTACATGACGTGTCATCTATGTGCATCTTCCTGGGACGACAGCGTACAAATGATATCCTATTAAGCCACATGATCACGTACCTGAATGACCGGGACTGGCTTCTCCGCTATGCTTTCTTCAACGCGATCGTGGATGTGGCGGCATGTGCAGGTGGAAGGAGTCTGGAAGAATATATATTACCTCTAATGATTCAGGCTTTGTCAGGTCAGCAATGCCCCTTTTCTTTACCTTCACCAACAGCTGAGCTCAACTTTAGACGTCGAAGAAAGCGTTGTTGCTCGCGTCTTAGCCGCGTTGACTAACCTATGTGAATTGGGCCTCTTTCAGAAGATGCGAATTTGGGAACTCATGAGTGCGAATCTCGGGTTTCTTTACCACCCTAACGTTTGGATACGACAAGGTACTTCTCAATCTGGTACTCCGGGACGTGGGTGACGTTGTCGTGTATCAGGAGCGACAGCTTTTATCGCATCTGCGGCAAAACACCTACCATCAAGCGACGTCTGGGGGATTCTCTACCCCTCTCTGAGACACTTTCTTCGATCCGATGTCCGCGACGTTGACGAGTTCAGCCTGTTGACTGCATTGAAGTCACCTGTTCGTCGTCCTTGAATCAGTGTTGTATCCATGCTTAAAGACGAACACAGCTAGACCGGCAAATTTTTGACGCCGCTCTACAATGGGCAATGACGGCGGATAAAACGCACTTTTGGAGAGGCTACAAGAAGTCTACAAGGCTTGAATCGCCACATGACAGTGTTGCTACAATCAAGAGAACAGCAACAATGCGAAACAAGACCGATGAGTAGGTGCAACCGGTGCTTGATGAACGACATTATTCATGCCTCGTTCAGGGACGAAGGCCATCTAACTAAGCTACGACTACTCGGTATGACATCAACAGAAGAGACGAAGCTTGTTTCTATGCGCGATTATATTATAAAACTCGCCAATGCCATGTCAAGGTGATCAGTTCTTGAACTACCTCGGCAATTACCTAATATCCTGTAGCTATTCCCTGCGCCAAAGGGTCGACGAGGACTCTGACATGTTGAAGACAACGGCTCATGTTGAGCTACAAAAGCTTAAGGTCGTTCCGCAGACCGTGTTCCTCAAAACTCGCACCGCAGACTTAACCTCCCGCACGCCCCGCCTGCTTCCGACGCCACGACATCACACTCCGTTTGAATATCCTCGATCACCCCGCACTGATACTTCCCGTCTATCGCGACCATCCAGCATCGAGTACGGCTTCAGTGGTGCGCCGTTTGAGGACCTGCGCCGGAGGCTGACGGTTATTAATGGCTCTGGGGTTTCTCTTCCCTCTTCTCTTCCACATCGCTCATCTTCGGTGTCTGTTTCAAGCCCTTCTCAACAGTTAGACCCTACCTTGGATGACTTACCAGAAGTCTCTGACAGACCTGGAAGTCCTGCTGACTCAGTACTATCTACCCCAAATCCGCCTTTAAACCGCGCGATGCATCGCCTCCATGTTGGAAGCGGTGATGGACAGAAGGCGGCACCGGCTATTGGGTCATCGAGGGCCAATGCAATTGGCCATCTGGAAGCCACTTCGAAGATGTTACATGAAGGATCCTCCGAGCATTCCGGACGGACCTCCCCGGTTTCCAATACTGGAACTGTCTTGGGACAACATTGGCGCCGCCCTACATCATTGGCACCCATTTCTACATACGGTAGGCTCACTGTACTCGAATACTCTAAGCGTCGAATGACTGGATCTTGGACTAGATGGCCACGAAGCCGGCGTCAATAACCTTCTGGAACGCCTATACCTGGACAGCAATCGAGAGTATCAGCATGACTTTGGGCCCCGAGTTCATGAGGGCCCTGTGCGCCGGCGTAATACGGTTCGGCAGAGCTTCATTCCTCGAGATGGTACTGCTAGGCGCCCTGAAGCAACGCTTGTAGCCCAGTTATGTTCTCACACCGACGCTGTCACCGCTTTTGCTGTGTCACCAGACCACATTTTTTTTGTTTCATCCTCGGATGACAAGACGGTGAAAGTGTGGGATACTGCGCGTTTGGAGCGCAACGTCACAAGCAAGCCACGACTTTCGTACACTCAGCACCATGGAAGGGTCAAAGCTGTCTGTATGCTAGAAGGCGTGCACTGTTTCGCTAGCGCGGCCGATGACGGGAGTCTCCATGTAGTTCGCGTCCATGTAAGCCAGAGTGGTGCCCTTCCACGCTATACTCAGATGCACACAATTCGTGATCATCGAACAAGCCGACCTGGGGAGTACATCACTTGCATGGCTCACTTCGACTCAGGTGCGCGCCCCATCCTCCCTCCCGTGGTCTTACTCATGTCACCCGATTCCAGAATCGGCATCCAATCTTGTTTACGCGACCACACACTCAACGATATGCCTTCTGGATTTACGTACTATGCGAGTTCTACTCACAATGGAGCACCCCAGCCACAGTGGTCCCATCACGACCATGTGCCTGGATAAAAGGCGTGCCTGGGTAGTTACAGGGACTGCCTCTGGCGTCTTAACTTTGTGGGACATCCGATTTGGCCTGATGATAAAGACATGGAAGACTGTGTCCGCCACGACGAGCGGGTATTCTCGCATTTACCAATGTGCCATCCACCCTTGCCGTGGCAGGGGGCGGTGGGTTGTCGTGGCTGTGGAGACATCGCGAACAAGTTCCCAGAATGACCCATCCACTTTTCTAGAAATTTGGGACGTTGAAACAACGACGCTGGTAGAGACATTCGGCACAAGGGTTATTTCCAAGGCCTCGGCTGTTCCGGAAGAGCCTCAGGACCGTTCTGGTGGTACGACGGCGTCAACCGCAGCTGCGGCCATTGCCGCACTTGTTCGTGCGAGAGGTCATAGCCCGGGAGTCCAAGGGATTCGCCGCCCATCCTCCGAGACACCTTCTCGAGAACCGATACTCAACGGTTCTTCTCCGGACATTCGTGCCTTGGTGGTGGGGCACGAATTTGGTGGCCATTCAACGATTCATCGTTCTGCAGGATCCTCTTTGAATTCTGAATGGCATTCTGCTGGAGGGCGAGGATATATGGTGAGCGGATCTGAAGACCGCAAGCTCACGCTTTGGGATCTTAGCAAGGTGGAACGGACGACAATACTTAGCGGAGCAGAGTTGGACAACGATAAGCCTAGTTACAGGTGTGTTCTTCTGCCAGTATGCTTTGGCCGATCTGATGACCTTCGAAATAGCTCTATCTCATCTTCCAGTGGCTCCACTATAAGCCACGTCGAAACGTGGATGGCATCTGCACAAGCCGGCAGCCAGCAGAACCGCCCATCGCAACGGATGACACTGTTGACTAATAGTCAGCAAAACTTGCTCCGGGCTCATCAGGATACGATCACAGCACTCGCCTGCATCGACTCGCCATTTCGATGTGGTATAGCCAGTGGGGATCGTGCCGGGGGAATCAAGGTGTGGCGGGTTGATGGCACTGAGTAGCGACATTCAATTAGTTTGTACTGGATGTTATCGGTACTTGTACTTTGTAATCTTATCGTGAAGTTGTCGCCTGTTCGGACATTACCGAGGGTCGAGTTCGGTCAAGTGACTCGACTTGAGTTGCGCTGCCTGCAAGTAATCGAATGCTCATCAGCCTCTGTCTACTTCGCCGGCAGCAAGGCTTTTCAATACCATCACTACGCTGGTATCCAAAGCACCTTTCCCCACATCTATTTACTTTCTCACTTTGCTCACACTCGTCTTCCATGGCCTATCCCGTTGTATCCTCTGGCGCTGTCCAGATACCAGCTCTTGTGAGCCAGCAAACCGACATCGTGTCAGGCAAAGAGCCAAATCCTCAAAAAAATAAGAAGTCGAAAACGGCGCCTGTGTCACAGTTCCCATTGGAAGTTCGTCGTACAATACTATCATCGCTGGGGCGTGACTCATGCGTTTTCTCATCAGCTCCAACCACCCCCGGATTTCTTTGAGCATCGTATCAAGATCTTTGAAAATTTGAAGGCAGAATACGATGTCTTTGTACAAGGTTTACCCGTCCGCTCTTCCACACTGGTGAAAAGCTCATGAAGGGCAGCGCAACCGCGCCAGGAAATCACCATCAAACTACCCGATGGCGCCGAGCGTAAAGGCACAAGCTGGGAAACCAGTCCGATGCATGTTGCAAAGGACATATCCAAGAGCCTTTCCGAAAAACTAGTTATAGCCAAGGTGCTAGTCCTTCCATCCAGGAGTTGGTGGGTCTATTTTTTAACTTTCGGTATCCTTTCATAGGTCGATGGCGAGCTTTGGGATCTCGAGCGGCCGCTAGAGAAATCTATAAAGCTAGAATTGCTCGATTTTGAGCATCCAGAAGGTCACACACTGCGGATTTCTGTCCTATATGTTCCGTTGATTCTCTCTCAGGGAAGAAGGTTTTCTGGCACTCTTCCGCCCATGTACTTGGAGAAGCCACCGAAAGACACTATGGATGTCATTTATGCCTCGGCCCACCGACGGATGATGGGTTTTTCTATGAGATGGCTATCAACGATAGGTCTAATATTACCTTCTACCACCTATTCTCTGAGTCTCATGTACCAATCCCGGTAGAGTGGTCACACATGCAGACTATCCTCAACTCGAGAAGATCGCAGAAAGTGCCATCAAAGATCGCCAAAAGTTCGAACGCCTTCTCGTTTCGAAGGAAAAGTTACTAGACATGTTCCACGTAAGCAGAGAACTGCAATATCCTGTCGTCCCGGGCCTTTATGATGATGATGCATTCACAGTATAATAAATATAAGAGATATCTTATTGAGACCAAGGTTCCCGATGGGACGTCTACTACTGTGTACCGCTGTGGACCTATGGTCGACCTGTGTGTTGGACCCCATATCCCCAACACTGGAAAAATCAAGGCGTTCATGGTCACGAAGGTTAGTTCATTTGTGTGCAGCCTTTCCCTTTCGTCTCATCGCCTTCTCAGAATTCCGCGTCTTATTTCCTCGGTGATCCGAACAACGACTCTCTGCAACGCGTTTATGGAATATCTTTCCCTGACAAGAAACAACTTTCAGACTACAAGGTTTTCTTAGCCGAGGCCGCAAAGCGTGACCACCGGAAAATCGGCAGGGTGTGTTATTATTAGTACGCAGGCAAGTTGCTACGTCTCATTGGTATCAACAGGAACAGGAACTTTTCTTCTTCAATGACCTGAGTCCTGGTAGCGCATTTTGGCTACCCCACGGAACACGTATTTACAACACCCTTGTGGAACTATTGCGGGTGCGCGCTCCAGCATACTTCTGTTCGTGGATACTCACTGAGGGGTTTCAGGGAGAGTACTATAAACGTGGATACCAGGAAGGCACGAAGTGTTGCTTTATTGACTTGAAGGAACTTCTGACTGCCCTACAGTAATCTCACCTAATATGTTCAACTCTAAGCTCTGGGAAACGTCCGGTCACTGGCAGAACTACAAAGATGACATGTTCACCCTGGACGTTGAGAAGGAAAAATGGGCCCTCAAACCCATGAATTGTCCTGGACACTGTCTCATCTTTGATTCGCGCGATCGAAGCTACAAAGAATTGCCCATACGGATGGCCGAATTTGGCATTATCCATCGAAACGAGGCAAGTGGCGCGTTGACTGGCTTGACAAGAGTGCGCCGTTTCGTTCAGGATGACACACATGTGTTTTGCATGCCACATCAGGTTTGCAGGTAAAGACTTGTACTGTATATGGCTCTGCTGAGGCCCTGAACAGATTGGAGAAGAAATCGATGCGCTATTCGACTTCATGCAACATGCCTATGGCCTCTTCGGCTTCGAATTCTCCTTGGAGCTTTCAACCAGGCCAGAAAAGTTCCTAGGTTCTATTGAAACTTGGAATGCGGCGGAGGCGGTCAGCCAGTTTTCCTGCCATTCAATCAACTGACGACACTCATGCACAACAGCAACTTCGCGATGCGCTCGACAAACGATACCGGGGGAAGTGGGATCTCAATCCTGGAGACGGCGCCTTCTACGGTCCCAAAATTGACATCACCATCCGTGATGCTCTTCGTCGTTCATTTCAGTGCGCAACGATTCAACTCGACTTCCAGCTACCAGAACGCTTCAATTTGAAATATCGGTCGGCTGAAGAGTCAATCAATCCTGATAAGCCTCCGAGCCGCCCAGTCATCATCCATCGCGCTATTTTAGGAAGTCTGGAGCGGTTCATCGCTATTATTACGGAGCACTTCGCTGGCAAATGGTCTGCCGATGGGATCTCGGAGCCATCACGTTATTGACGAGATTTTCGGCAGGCCCTTCTGGCTCTCCCCTCGACAAGTCCTGGTCATTCCGGTTGCTGTGCCTTACGTAGGTTTCTGGCACATCCATCGAACCTTGGTTAAAAATGAGTCGTTTTGTAGAGAGAGTATGCATCTGAAGTCGCCACCAAGCTATCGGAGAGTGGTCTTTTCACCGATGTCGACAACGGGGCGGATACACTTTCCAAGAAGATCCGGAATGGCGAGATCGCACAGTATAACTTTATCCTTGGTACGTCCCACTAAATGCACCTTTCAATGATGCTCACGCTTCAACCCTCCTATTCTGCCACGGCGCTCATGGAAACACCAACTTGCGACGGGTGCCTATAGTGGTGGGCGAAGAAGAGTTGGATAGCCGTTCAGTAAATGTGCGTAACCGGGATGATATTGGGACCAAGGCCAAGACGGCCATGATGCCCCTCGATACTATCATTAATAAGCTCCTCGAGTTGAAGACGAGCAGGAGCCTGCAGAACACGTTGCCAGAGTAAATGCTTCATTTGATGGAAATATGTGATTACTAGAATGAGGACGTGCTTTTAGTTGTGAAAGAGGGGGTTGTTCGACCGTGCTTATAATGCCAATTGACATGCGAATATGACGGAACAGTACTACTTTGTGTGATGTACGAATATGCATACTACTTGAGACGTCCTCCATCAAGCTAGATTGCCGAGTTGGGATCGCTAATGAAGTAGGTTGGTCATTTGCCATATGTTTCGGGGACGAACTTACGAGGGCAATGATAGCATCCCTCTCTGCAGGTGGGAGTTGGCTAATTTGTTCTTGTGTCAAACGAAGAACTTGGAGGAGCATCGCCTTGGATGTGACCGGTTATTCTCACATTGCAGCAGTAAGCAGGCTCTATTCAGGCGGCTTACCTTCTGTGACGGGTCAATGCTATCAATGGCACCAGCAGACGAAACCGGGGGTACCTGTTGTTGTTGGGGCGGCAGCTGCGGGAGGCCATAGTACGGCAAGGGTTGCTGTTGTTGCTGTGGGGGCGGTGCCGTGGATGAGGGGTGCAACGATACTTGTGGAGGGTAGAAAGATTGAGACATTGGTTGAGGAGGTGGGACACCATGATACGATGGATGTACGGGGGGTTGTGGAAGCTGAGGGATGTTTGGGGGAAGGGAAGGAACGTGCGGTGCGGGTGCGGGCGCGGTCGTCGGGGTGGGTGTGGAAGCAGGATGGCTCGAATTGGTTGCCGCAAGCATGCGCTAAACGAAAGGTAGAAGATGAGACAGTACCATGTGAGTGAGACCAGCTCAGACAACTCACCTGGAGAATAGCAGGGTCTACTATTTTGTTAAGGAGTAGAGCTTGAAAGAGAGCGTACGCCAGCTGGGGGTGTGCTACGAGGAGAGATCTCGCTTGGTCTGGGTGGGTAATCACAAATGCCTGCGAATAAACCGCGATGAGGATGAGTGATCCGTTGGATGGGAAAGTACGAAATGAAACCACGAATGAGGCACCTTGAATTGCGCAAGGACTTCAACCAGTTGAGTAGGATTCATCGTAGCAAGTGTCTGGCTGATCATATCCAAGGCCGATGCCCCGAGGGGAACAGGAACGCCCTGAGGAAGATTTCGGAGAAACGGCGATTTGTCCTTGGCACCATCCAACTCCTTATCCCTTTCTCTCTCCCTTTCCCTTTCTCTTTTGGCGTTCTCACGTTCACGCCACTGTGCACGTGTTTCGCCACCATCGATGAGCTCTCCACGTACTGTTGTCTTGCCCTCCAGAAAAGGGTCCGAGTCGGCGAGGTCGATTCGAAGGGGTCTGCCGCCAACATCGACGTTGTTAAGGTTCCTTACGGCCGAAAGAGCGGTTTCGTGGTCTATAGGGAGAGGCGATTGTGATTCAGGAGCCAAGCGAGAGGAAAACGGGAGCGGGTAAGGGAGACATGAATACCCGCGAATTCGCAGAAACCATAACCTCTTGGTTTTCCGGTTTCCCTGTCGAACACCAGCCTTGGCGGGGGCGAGTAAGACGAGGGAGATGGTGGGTGGATGTATGCGCACCTAAAGCCAACTACTTGACCGACGGATTTGAACACGTCGATGAGTTGCTCCTGTGAATAGGATCAAGCAATGCAAGGATGACGAAATCATGGCGACGGACTTCTCCCATGTTGTAGGGCACATTTCCAACTGGTAAGCGAGGGAGTGGATGAGTGGATGTGGTGGGGAAAGGGCTGATGCCGACTTACCAAAGACGACCTTGCTCATAATGTGCTGCTGCAATTGCTTGCAATGCGCTCGCGTGGGCCCATCAAACAACCGGTTTGGCGAGCGGCTAACGGAACGGCTAAAGCCGGTGGATTGCTTATGGATGAGTCATTTGGTTGTGGAGACCCGGAACGGAGTCACCCGGTAAACCGAAACCGAAGCCACAAAGCAGAGCCAGGGTGAGGCAGTGCAGTGCACGACTGCTGTGCAGGTCCCGGCGAACCCACATCCTTCCAGCCTCACCTTTCTAACTTTCTGGCCCTTGTCTCGAGGCTTCCAGGATTTTCGAGCCCCGAGATGCCGATCCGAGTCGGCCGAAATTCTGAAATATGTATATAAACCATTCGTCCCTCCACTCACTTGTCACTTACTTGTTTCTATCTCCTTTCATGACCATCAGAACGCCTTCCATGAATAACTACCCACACCCTTCCAAGACATCACATACCGACCGACACCGCTCTCTAGAGCGTGCTCTCGCTAACAAATATATTCAACTTGTCCTCGCCCACCGCCGGAGGGTAGCCGCTGTTCAAGGCGGAGTATCATTCTCAGAGGTCATGCGACCCCGGTGCGTTCTCATACCTCACACCCTCCGTGTTTCCTGACACCCCACCAGTCTAGAAGTATGCGATGAACCCCAGTCTCGTTTCGTCACGGCCACTTTTGAGGTGCCAGGTCTCAAGAAAGAGGAGATAGGCGTGCATTTGACGAATGATGGCCGTCTTACCATCTCTGGCGATCGGCGGCCCCCTCCCCTCATTGCAAATACAGACCGTACTCTTGCCATGTATCCTGTGAAGGAACTCAAGTACGGCAGGTTCGAGCGTACGATCAATGTACCGGCGGGACTTCAGGTATGTCCTTCAATTTGGTTTGTCCCCGTGTGCAACAGTCCTGTACTAGATGCGCTGACCCGAGCCATCCAGGTCAAGGACATAAACGCGTGCTTGGCGGATGGGATGCTTAGCATTTCCTGGCCACGCGCAATTTCTCTGCCTGTGCTACCAGAAGCGCCGACACATGTTCTCAGCATGGCATAATAATGCCTCGGATTGTTCTCAGCCCCGCTGCCCGAGTCAATTTTGCACTGTTGACACTTGTCCTCACCACAATTACCCTGTATTACAAAAACGGCTATCAATCGCATTCCTCTACAACTCAAGGGCGGCCACCGTCTGATCAAGCTATTCCTGTCATCCACAATCGCGTTCCCAACCTCCCCAGAAGATTACTCATCATGACTCGATCGCGTGTTTGACTTGTGAGTGAGTGTGGCCATTTGTCGGGACGCGTCATCACTGAAACGACGCTGGGTGTAGTTCTGTTTACAGTCATACGTCCGCTGGCGAGTCATTTTGCTAGCACAGCGTACTTCCGGTCTGTACGCATGCCAGGCTCGCGACT
>QFFA01010109.1:0-14717 GCA_003316565.1 Russula foetens | reverse complement strand
GCAACCAACCGCTCGGATTGCGGTGACAATTGGTGCAACCCGGATGCACCGCTCTCTGGTATACTTTGCCTCCAGGTCCACCGACAAAACAGCCCTGCAAACAAAATGGATGGACACTCTATCGACTCCGATGGATCGCATGGAGGTGACCGTGCATGTTGTTTCCGAGCAATATCAGACACCGCAGACGGGTGGTAATAGCCCGTCCACCGGCACAGTCTAGCAAGGCCATGAAACCCGAACCGACTCAGCCTTGATGGCGATGTACAGCGCAAGACGAACAAATGAATTTCTCTATATTGACGCGACTTCTTTTACGTTACGACGCTTTGATCTTCTCTCCACAAGCTTTTCGTCAACTTAATTTTTTTCTCATCACTTCCGTTATGAATTTAAATGCTAGTCTATTCTACGGTTAGAGCTATTCATGAAGAGTGTGGGCTAAACTCAACTTATCAGCTACTTTCAACGTTGGAAACCCTTCAAAACGACCATCATACACGAAAAGTAGACCGTGAACATAATTACCCTATGTCGCAAAATACAAGACATGGCAATGAATCACACACAGGCTATCCTTCGTCACTGTAATACTCCGGATTTTCTTTCGGCCTCGCATAGCTCTTGGTGGAAAGGCCTAAGTTAGTGTGTTTCGAAGTACTTTTTGATAGTCGAGATCAGTAAAACCAAGTCCGCCTCCCCCTTTGATGGCCACCAACTTCATCGCGCTTAGACACAGATCCTCTGAAAAAGGGCTGCTGTAAATCTATGTGCGTTATGTGAAGAATGTTGTGTAGAATTCCGTTGCTCAAATCACAGGCATATAGAGGACGCATGGTCATCAAGAACCCACCTCATTCGCCAAATACGACTGGAAGATCAACCATTACTAACAGAATGGACACTTTGTCACCAATCTTGCTGACCCCAGCGCCACGCGAAGACAGTTCCAAGTCCGAGGAGAAAATCCCATCCGGTACGGGAACGGATCTGTTCTCACGGCAAACAACGATTTGGATGGGAAGAAGGTAGAGGAGTCCGGCAAGCCAGTCTCCAACACAGTACCGCGACACGTCCCTGTTGGATCCAGTGATAACTTCAGCCCAGAGTGAATCGAGACCTTTTGCAGACACTGATACGACGAAACTCATCACGTGGGTTTCCTTGTTGTCCTCTCGAATGTCTGAATGAGATCCAAGAAATAAGGGCCGAAGGTTCGGGAATGAGTTTCAGTGATAGAAGTAATGCTCATCTGCTGCCGCCTGTTCGAGGACATAACTGCTCGGTGCTTCACAGCAGCGACAGCGGAGAAGCAGGACCAGACTTCAGCGCGACAGTTGAGAAGAATACCGTACAATGTAAGGATGAAATATTCATGACTCCAAGTCATGTCCCTTGAATAACAATTGAAGGATAAGGGAATAACTACAAACTACTCACCGCATGCAAGCGACCCGGTTGTGGCTAACCGAGGGACGCGTCGAGTCATCCAAGGCGGCGTCTCCGGGCGAATATATCACGTAGTGACGATCACTGACAGCATCCAAAGTATTCGCCTTCGCGATGGAGAGGCCGGACGTGAGTCAACGACTCGAATTTGGGCGAGTAAGGGACGAGTCCCAAAACGGGCGATAATCACCTTGTCAACTGTTACTTGGCAAGATCAGTCGGGTTCCGGATTTGAGGGCAAGTCACGTAACGTATCTGTCGCTTCCGCCGGATTCATCCGACATCCGAGAAGTCTATGAGAACCAGAATACGGTTACATGCCAATGCATTCGACTTTTTCTCAAAGGGTCCGTGGGGTGGCAGACTCGGAGCGGCGTCTCAGGTATTTGTGATATGGTGAGTCCTGCTGGCTGACATATGCGAAGTCTCCAGGTGGCCAATTGAACTGGCCTGATATAAGGGAGAAAGCATGAAACTGCCGTTTCGTTCTTCTGATACGCTTGTAGAACCCGCGCCCAAGCCAGGACTATGGAATTTTTTGAAAGCGATTTACCTATAAGTTAGTGTACACGGGCAGCTACTATATGTAGGTGCCGAGTTTCAGAAAATGTACCATTAGCCCTTCTCGGCGTTCTGAAGCGAAGCTGTTCCCGGTTGAAGCCACGGGCAGGAGAGGACAACAGTATATGAGTGAGAGCGGGTAGGGATGCTATGCTAGGGGATGGGTCGGTCCGGCCAGGTCCGACATGTTTATTACAAGGTGTTTGCCGAACGCCGAACTGATCGCTCGGGCAAGCTCGACTTCTGCGGGCCGCGTAACCCTTATGTCGCTCGCCATCATGATGTTGGCATGACTCGGGCCAAATGCCAGCTCCTTCAGCGCGACCACTATCAGCGCTCCTCCTACATCGCTTGGAATGGTATATACGGATTGGCGCCACGTGGAACCACCCGCTCGAGGGATAATCCGGGCAGGCTGTGGGGTAATCCATAAATGGGGTATTGAATAAGGTACGGAACACGGAGTGGATCAACGTATTCTTACGGCATACCTCTCCCAGTTTGAGGGTGGGCACGGCAGTTATCTGTCCAAGGCTCAAGAGGTCCGGTTTTCGCGCACGCGTGTGACACCAGGAACTGAGGACGGCGATATGAACCGGTAACTCAAAGGCTTACGGCTTATCGTAGTGACCCTGGGCGACAATCAGGTCAAAAAAAATCAAAATCGGGTGAGTAGGAAAGGACTTGTGGCGCGGCACGCCTAGGAAATGTTATGCATAGTGTATTGTTTCATGTGCGCAGCCGGCGCGCTCACATTTAAGCTGAAAGCGAACTAGAGGCTGTGACTTGAATACAACACACATCACCATTCAGTACTTATTCGGTCACAGGTACGACGGGTATATGCGAGGTCAGGACAGGCTAGCCCGAAGCTGTTCTAATCATGAGTTCCAGCGTTCGTTGAGTCCGTTCTTTCATCCAATGCCCACCAGACACGCCCATTTTGTTGCAGCAATCATCCAGCACACCATGCAGTTTTTGCATCCTACCAGACACCGCAGAAACGTAAAGCAAAGTCCTCGATGTTCCTTGGCAAATGTCTAGGCGTTTGTGCATCAGAGCATTGCCGTTACAGTTACGTAGTCCCTTGATCCGTAGACTCCTTTAATCGTGCTCGGGGCCAATAGTCACATGCCAGTGACATTTGATGCCTGAGTCAGTGGTTATCACTTTTTGCGCGGATCCCGTAACTTGTGGGGTGTGACTCCCGGGCCCCTCACCAGGACGGTGATCGCGATGCGACACCGCTTACTGCGGAAGGGATATATATGCGCAACGACACATACCCATTACTTCAAAGAGCAACCCTACTACAAGCTCACTTCTCTGCCCGTCCGACCAACTTCTTGCTTTCTATTATGGTAGACGTATTCGGCCCTGATGTGGGCCCGCAAGCTGGTGCGTTCACATTTCGAAGCTATGATCTACCCTTCAGGAGCCCCACCAATTCTTCCCTTGCCAGCGGCGATGGACAGGCTATGGCACACGATTTTCGGTCTCTACATGTGAGATTTTTAGGCCGTACCAGCCCCTTGTATCTTCTCGCAGTACGGCTCATGGCATAAACCTAATCCCCGCTCATAGTTGGGAATTTTTGACTACCCTTGGATACGAATGGGATGTCATCCGCGGGCGTCTCCCTTACCGGTGGTCGATATGGGTCCGTACCGACATCCGCATCACGTCATTTTGTTCTCCCTCGAGTATTGGCGCACGCGAGCCCCAAACTGACGTCTCATTCGATAATCAATAGCTTTACTCACTTGCGAGAGTGACCGCGCTTTCGTGCATTATTCTTGGTTTCGTCGTGATGGATGCTACGGCTCCAATTAATTGTCAGGTTAGGGCCGTGTTCCTCGCTTGCTTTCTTACAGCCCGGATCTGATTCACCACTATCCCAAGGCCGCGTTCTCATCCGTATTTGTAAGCACCGACACTTCCTCACCTACGGCCATCATACCCAGAGGGAACGTCTTTATGCTAGATTTTTTCCTTCCTGACCATGTCCGCCTCATCGGTGTTGATTCTTCTTCGCATGTATGTCCGCGGTACTGAAATATTCCCGAACTGGCTGCCTATGATGTTGCAAGCATCGCGATTTGGGACAGAAACAAGGTCGTCGTGGCCATAGCAATCAGCGTGTGGATAATAAATGCCGCATTCTTCATACTAGGTTAGTAACCTCGCGCCTTTCCTGCAAGAAAGTGGGAACCGAACCCAAAACTAAACATGATCCGGCCACAGTCTTTGCGATAGAGGTGAATCTACCATCCCAACAATCTGGTATCATCATTGTTAATCTCAATCCATAGCTCCGCGCCTTCAACTGGGCATTCGCCCAAATGTCCTGTGCACCTGAAAATGTCGGGTCCACAGACTTGGTACTCAACTCCGTGACGGTCGCCATGCTCGCTACCGATATCATATTACTTCTTGTTATGCTTGTCGGTCTGTTTCGCTTGCATCGTCACGTTGGTAGCAAGTTTGGTCTGGCCCAAGTCCTCTGGAGACAGGTATGATCGAGGTTCACGCTAGCCCTGTTTATTTCGATTCATTGAGAATTTTTCCTTCATCAGGGTGTCATTTGGTTCTTAATTGCTATCGCGGCTGAGGTCCCGCTTGTGGTAAGTCTGACAAGTCTCTCGCTCGTCCACTTTTCAACCATCTCCCGTTATACATCTAAGATATTCGCCATTTTGAATTTGGATGGTATTTCTTACCCACTTTGTATCAATCTTCCATTGAGTTCCTCGACGGAATACTAGCTCCGTTCAACGTTGTATGATTTATTAGTTCGTCACCAGTGGGGTAGTTTCTGACTGCTTTGTCCAAACCAGATGTTCCTGCCGCCCGCTTGGATCGCTACGACAATCGCAGCAACACGGATGCACCGCTCCCTGGTAGAATATGCCACCAAGTCCACTGATTTGTACGACATCCTCTACTGCTTTTATATTCTCCACCTCACTGTGGCCGATGTGGTTTTAGCGCACAAGAGAATCTGCAAAACTATGACATGAAATTCCCCCCACAGACCAAGCAGACCAACGGTGCATCGACTCCTCTTAGTCGGATAGAGTTCGCTGTGCGCATTGTCTCCGAGCAGCATGGGACACCGCAGGTCGTGAGGGATGATGATTTGTGCATCAGCACAAACGCCGAGCAGATGCATAGGAAGTCGAGAAGATTAAGCCAGCGTGATGAGGACGTAGGGCATAGCGTGTAAAATTTAGTCCGGGATTCTAGCCAAGGGAGACGACATTCACCCCACCTACTTCCAGAGCAGTCAGTCGTCTCAGACCAAACGAGCCTCCTGCATCATGACCCAGGCGAAATAGGCCGATGAGCACGGTGAAGCATGGGAGTAAGGACTTGCTGTGCATGAGAAAAGCAACGTTGGCTCCCCAGACAAAACGTGAAGTTGTCACAGCCGCTCCATTCCTGTTCCAATTTCCAAAGAGCTGAACAAATGAGAGGTCATGACTGGATAAGCATTTGTTGGTAGGTGCTTATCGCGCTTATCGGTCACCCGTGACACCTGGCAGTCATAAGGGGGCGTGACGTCAAGACCGACAATGCTCAGTAGTGAGTATCACGACCATGGGAGCAACCATGCGCGTAAGGGAGAACCTATAGAGACAGCAAAAATGAATTGGGGAGGGCGGCGTGGGTGATGAAGTCAAGAGCGCGTCAAGGCGTGATGACACTGGGAAACCCATACGGTCCAGCGGTAGTAGGGGAGATGTCCTCTGATGACACCCCAACCATGGTCCAGGGTGGTGACGAACTCGCAGTTGGATAACTTATGAGGGTTGGAGTATGAGTCATCTAGTCGCAGCGAAAGGTACTAAGTAAACGTACATATAGACACCATCCACTGCATGCCAAAGCATCCGGACCGCTCCCATCAGAAGCCATGTTCATCCAATTTTCCGAGCTTTAGTGAGAACTACAAAAATATGCACACGGTTGGCATGACAGACGACAAACGGATCATAGTTACTGACCAACATTGTCACAAATGGACATTCGATATGACATCTATTTTTGGAACTCTTGTTGCAAACGCAATGCGGGAAGCAGCGGGATATCAATTGAAGAGAAATCTGAGTTAACACTACAACTTGAGAACGAAGTCATGCTCGTAAGCACAGTGGACCTGAAGACTCGTGCTTATTTGTGATAGTAGAGAACTAGACCATTTGCTGGAAATTGCTGTAGAAGTGGAGGAGCTTTTTGCCAGGCCGTTCGCATTTTTTTTGTCGGGCGATGAATGTGGGAATAAGTTTCTTTTTTGACAAACGCTGTATATTCAACCATTTCCAAGTGTGGGAGCGTGATACAGCACGTCCAGGTTCCAGAAGCCACCCCCACCATCAGTACCGCATGCATCGTTAGTCCTCCCTCCTGGCCTTGTCCAGCAGCGAGCGAGTCGCTCACAGTGACTTAACCCTCTTGTCGCTAAGCTCTCCCATCCGGCTCAGACCCAACCACACAGAAAATCGGCGGCCGCAAGCGCAACGGCGAGGACGACGAGGCCCCCAGACTGCCTTTCCAACCCGACAACGCCGACACTGTCGTCGCGCTCTCGTTCCTCCTCGGCTCTGCGACCGCGCTCGGCGTGTCGTCCGTCTATCGCCGCTTCTTCAAGCGCATCAAGGGCGCGGAGTGGATTACGCCGGACCTGGTGAAGCGGAAGCGATGGATCACGGGCATCGTGACCAGGTGCGTTTCCACTCGAAGGGGATATTCGTCCCCGACCTGTCCCTGAACAAATCGCTGGTGCGCGATCGCGCGACGCATAGAGTGGGTGACGCGGACAACTTCCGTCTCTACCATACGCCAGGTTTCGGCTGGCGAGGACCGTTCAAATTTCGGCATGTGCCTACCAACCAAAAAGGTGCGAAAACACCAAACGAAATTGTCGCCGCTGGACGTTCTGACTGACATCTCCGAACCCAAACCAAAAAAAAAACACTTCGCTACCCAATGATAAACGCGTCGCAGAACTACTTAGAAGTACGATCCACATCCGCATGGCAGCCGTGGACGCCCCCGAGGTAAATAATTACGAGCCATTCGGGATGCCGGTGTCTCACTCTAAACCTCTTCGCGACCCTCACGCTCGGCACAGGGACCACACTTTGGCAATCCGCCGCAGCCACTCTACTTTGAGTCGCTCGCATGGCTCAAGGACCACGTCGAGGGCCGCCGTATCAAATGTCAGCTCCTCCGGCGTGACCAGTACAACCGTGTCGTGGCCCTTCCGCTCCTCCCACGTCGCAGCTGGATGCAATGGAAACAAGGAGGCCCCACGCGGAATCTCCCGCTCGAGATGATCCGGGAAGGATGGGGCGTCGTATATGTGAAATCCGGGGCTGAGTACGGGGGGGATTGGGACCAGGAAACGTACTTGGCTGCGCAGGCCGAGGCACAGTGCGTTTCATTCTATTCCCTTTCCTCGAGCTCTTCTCGGGTTCTGCTTACTGTGCGCGGGTCAGGGCTACGCGACGAGGCATATGGCACGGTGGCACGGGCATCGAGACGCCCGCAGAGTATAAGAAGCGAATTCGCATGGGAGAGCGAAGAGTAGAAGAAGACATGGAACCGGGGGACCAAGAGGCCGAAGTCGAAAAAGTGGGCTTCCTGGGCTGGCTTTTTGGGAGAAGGAAGAGGGGTGGGGACAAAACTTCACTCTAACCCCGGCTCACGACAATACAGTCCGTGTGAGGAATGCAGTTCGCCAGTATATTCGGAGGCCAGGCCGGGCATTCTGCACAAAAAATTACTTCTCGCGACTGGACATTGGCACGCGCAGCGCAGCCCCGCATGGCGAGAGCACGATGTACTACTATGTCGAGAAAATCCAGGTTTGAGAGAGAGAAAAAGGAAAGGGGTGTTACTAATGCTCACTCCCTGTTACAGCGCTTGCGAGTGAAGCACGAGAACTGACTGAACTCCGGAAGCTAAATACGAAGTTTAACTGAAGGCCATGAACGCATGAACACCTGAGGCCTTATCGACGAAGCGAGAAAGTTTTCTGTGGGGACAGAAGGGTGAAAAAGACGGGATTCGATACTAACCGATAGAAACTGCGATTGTGACTGCCCATCTATTGCGGAAGCATGGGCTAGCACGAGTACGGACTCCGGCTCGGCTCAAAAGCCCGGGCTCACCAAAACTTGGAGCCGGGCCGTTGGTCGATGGCTCGGACTGAGCTTGGGCTTGGTACCCAACCTTCGGAAATGGTACCGAAGCTTAACACGTGATTGTGCAGATTCGTAGGCTTGTGATCGATGTGATCTTCCATGATTGACTCGGAGGACTTAGTATACCGGGCTACCAGCACCCTTGGTCTTTCTTCCTCAAGATTAAGGTGTGTGTACTTCATTTCCTACATACGACACGACGTAGCTAACGTGCAAGTAGTGCTGGCAACCACAAATTCAGAGTCACACGCTTCGCACGTTTCAGATCTCTAACATCCAATGCTGATGGGCTCATGAGAATGATGAAAAATGTATCCCGGAATCGGATCTAGCGCACGCACTTGGCGAACTTTCATTGTTCAACTTCATCCGTATGATGGTGTCTCAAAGACTCTCAATCGGAGTCAATTCAGAGACTTGCTCCCTCATGGTAATCACGTCCTGAATCCTGATGAATGAAACGTAACGGAAATCTGTGCGGATTGCACGGCCATGAAAAAGATGACTTCGATAACAGCGCCATCATCATGGTCATCTCACTTTCCCACTATACAGCACATCATAGTGCCGAGACAGGCAATTTCCCCGAACTGCATAGTGAGTAATCTTCAGTTTCGCAAGCATACATAGGCGAAACGAGTGGTTCATCAAACTTTACGCAGCCCCTTGATCCACAATAATTGCCGTTTTAATACATGGACGATTAGTTGCAAACAATTTGTTATCATCCGACTCTGTGCGATATCGGCAGCGGTCGCGTGTTACAGCCATCATATGCACGGCCTGCCACAGATGAAGTCTTTTTAAAGACGTACGATTCATGAGAGTAACAACGTTCCACCGTGATCAGGCTCACTTCCTCGCCGGTAGTCACACCATCCGTTGTCTTTCAGGATGTCCAACGCCACTGAGACCACGATGGAAGAAATCTTCCACGAAGTGTGTGCGTATGTTCCTGTAGCCATCCATGTTTCGGAGACAAAGGAACTTAATCTGCATCTGTTGTAAGGGGACGAGGTGATGCTCCGACACGCATTCTATGGTATCTTTTTGTGAGCCTGAGTCTGCTCACTTATTCAAGGTTCCGCATGAAACCTAACTCAACTCTCGTCATGCAGCTGGGAATTCTTCACTACTCTCGACTACGAATGGAAGGTCATCCGGGGTCGTATCCCCTATCGCTGGACAATATGGGTTCGTGGCGAGCAGCCACCTTGCCTCTCTGCTTCCCCCCCATTTCCTCCTGCACTGGGCTAATTTTCTTCCTCGATAGATTTACACCGTCTCACGCTTGGCCTGTTTTGTGGCCCTGATCATTAGTGCTGTTAAGATAAATGCCACGACTCCCTTCAACTGCCAGGTGCGTACCATGTTCTGCAATTGCGTACGCCCTGGTTTTCACCGGCTGCAATTTCAAGGTCCTGACGTCTCTCGGACTTGTGAGCACCGCCCAAATGCGTCCCAAACTTCAAGGGGGACACTCAGAATTCCACCATCGTTTTTTTTCGTAGGTTTTCGTCTATCTGGCTTTTGCGGCTGCTTCGCTATTGATCGTTCTTCGCATGTAAGTCTTCATCTACATTTCCTCTTCACGATTATCCACACAAATAAGGCGCTCATCGAGACCGCAAGTTCTGCCATTTGGAATAGAAATAAGGTCGTTTTGGCTTTGGCAACCAGCGCATGGGTCATCAACGTTGGATTCCTCATCCAAGGCAGGTCCCGTCTACTCCCTCTATTGCAAAGCATATGGGGTCACACAACTGCTGTTTGGCAACACTGGCAGATGCTGCGCAGGTGGGTGATCAATTCCAACTGGTTTGGGTTCCTTCCTTTATCTCATCCTATAGGTCCGCCTGAGCAACGATGGATGGAAGTTCGTGATTCCCCTGATGTCCTGTAGTGTGAGCGAGTCTTTGAGTAACAGACTCGCCCTCATTTCCATGGCGGCAACCGATATCGCGTTGCTTCTCATCATGCTTATGGGCTTGCTCCGCATGCGTCATGACGGTTATGCCACTTTTGGTTTGGCCCAGCTCCTCTGGAAACAGGTCTGTGGATATTTTCTCACTAGTTGTAGCTATTTTGACTGACTGATATGTTTTCCCTTTGAAAGGGTGTAATTTGGATCTTACTTGCTACTCTTATTGAGATTCCACCAGCAGTAAGTCTGGCCAATCTCACCCCCCACCCCTTTTCGTTTATCTCTACACCATGTCCCAGATATCCGCTCTTTTCAATTTGACTGGTAATTCTTTCTCCCTTTCGTCTACCAATGATGAACGTCCGTTCAACTGAACTTCACTCCGAATGTTAGTGCAGGACACCGCTGTAACATACTTGATATCATTCAGACCACAGGTGTTCGGACTTCCGACATTAGTCACAATGACGATAGCTGCGACGCGGATGCACCGCTCCCTCGTGGTTTTTGCTACACCTGACGACGTGTGCGCTATTTCTTCACATATTTCGTGTCCGGCTCGTCATGACCAATGTCGTTCCAGCACGGACAGGAATCTACAAATAAGCGGTCTCAGGTTCTTGAAGACCAAACGGACCCGCGCTGCACCAATTCCGTCCAATCCGATGGTGACATCCGTACGCAATCTCTCGCAGCAGAATGAGACTCGAGAGATGACCGATAATGGGGTGTCAACCAACATGGGTGAAGACGCGTACGAAGGACCGAATGGATCGACCTTTGAGGAAGGCATAGTAGAGCGCGGTGCATAAAAATGGCCCCTCGGTATCACATAGAAATTGCCTGCCCAGGAAGTATTATTTGTACTTTCCACCGGTACCTTTATCTTTTGGATAGACTGGGCAGTGGTTGGAGGATATCTGCGAGTTGTTGACTCAGTAGTAACTTTATGCAACGGCCCGAGTAGTACAGTAGCTCACTCAATATACGACATCTTCCAGTTCCTGAGGATGTACTTGATCCAGAACGGATGCGCGTGCATCATGCAACGTGATGCTGGCCAGATGCCAGCGTCCCATGTCACCACTGGCCGACTGGATGCGGGATATTTTGGACGAACGGGCGAGTTAAGTTGGTTGGAGCAAGGCGTCGACACTTCAACTGCCAGGCTACACACCGGAAGTAAAAATGCCTTACATAATCGCACACGTACACACGTACACACACGCAACTTGTTCAGTTCCCTCATGGGCGCCTTTACTAACTTCATTGGCGATACACACTTTCCTTGCTGTTAGCTGAAAATGCTGCCGCTACATGATGCTGATGCGTTTATGGGCTCATGAAAATGACGAAACAATGCATTACACCCTCCCGGAATCGAACATAGCGCACACACTTGGTGCACTTTCATTGCTCTCCCCTCCCGAAGAGGCCGCCAGTTGAGACTTGCTTGGTGATCATGCATCATGTCCTGATGACGACGAATGCATGGCCATGAAAAAGACGACTTCGATGACAGCACCATGATCATCATGATGGACATCTCACCTTCCCGCCATACAGTACGTCATGGTGCCGAGTCATTGGCAGGCAATCTCCCCGAACTGCATCGTGAGTAGTCTTCAGTTTCGTCAGCATACATAAGCGAAAGGAGTGGCTCATCAAACTTTACGCAGCCCCTTGGACGGTTACTTGCAAACAATTTGTTGATCATCCGACTCTGTGCGATATCGGCAGCGGTGACATGTTACGGCCATCATATACACGGCCTGCCACAGATGAAGTCTTTTTAAAGACGTACATTTCATGGGAGTAACGACGTTCCACCGTGATCAGGCTCACTTCCCGCCGGTAGTCACACCGTCCGTTGTCGTTCAGGATGGCCAACCCCACTGAGACCACGATGGAAGCAACCGTCCACGAAGTGTGTGCGTATGTTCTTGTAGCCATCCATGTTTCGGAGACTAAGGAAACCAATCTGTATCTGTCGAAAGGGGTCGAGGTGATGCTCCGACACGCATTCTTTGGTATCTTCTTGTGAGCCTGAGTCTGCTCCCTATTCAAGTTTCCGCATGAAACGTAACTCGACTCTCGTCATGCAGCTGGGAATTCTTCACTACTCTCGACTACGAATGGAAGGTCATCCGGGGTCGTATCCCCTATCGCTGGACAATATGGGTTTGTAACGAGCAGCACCTTGCCTCTCTGCTTCCTGCCCATTATTTCTTCTCCTGCGCTGGGCTAATTTTGTCCCTCGATAGATTTACTCCGTCTCACGCTTGGCCTGTGTTATGACCCTGATCATTAGTGTTGTCAAGGTAAGTCCTACGACTCCCTTCAACTGCCAGGTGCGTACCATGTTCTGCACCGTACACCCGGGGTTTCACCTGCTGTAATTTCAAGGTCCTGACGTCTCTCCAACTTGTGAGTACTGCCTGAGCCCAAATGCGTTCCAAACTTCAAAGAGGACACTCAGAATTCGACCATCGTTTCTTTCCTCGGTTTCCGTCTATCTGTCTCTTGTGGCTGCTTCGCTATTGATCGTTCTTCGCATGTAAGTCTTCATCTACATTTCCTCTTCACGATTATCCACACAAATAAGGCGCTCATCGAGACCGCAAGTTCTGCCATTTGGAATAGAAATAAGCTTGCTGTGGCTATAGCAATCAGTGTATGGGTCATCAACATCGGATTCCTCATCCAAGGCAGGTCCTGTCTACTCCCTCTAGTGCAGAGCAAATGGTCACGCAGCCGCCGTTTGGCAACAGATGCTGTGCTGGTGGGTGATCAGTTTCAACTGTTTTGGATTCGTTCCCTTACCTCATCCCGTAGTCCCGCACGATCCACTCTTCATTGAAGCTCCTGATTCCCTCGCTCTCCTGTAGGTTGGAAGATTCTTTGAGCAACAGACTCGTCCTCATTTCCATGGCGGCAACCGACATCATCTTGCTTCTCATCATGCTTATTGGCTTGCTCCGCATGCGTCATGACGGTTATGCCACGTTTGGTCTGGCCCGGCTCCTCTGGAAACAGGTCTGATGAAACTTTTCTCGCCAATTCTAGTTATTTTGACTAATTAATATATTTTCCCTTCGAAAGGGTGTGATTTGGATCTCACTTGCTACTCTTATTGAGATTCCACCAGCAGTAAGTCTGGCCAATTTCACCCCCCTGCGCCTTTTCGTTCATCTCAACCCCATGTCCCACATCAGGAAAAACCTCAAGTGTTAATTTACGTTAATCTGATGAAATTTAACAAAATTTAACAAAATTTAACAAAATTTAACAAAATTAGCTAATTAACCCAGATTAAAGGGTCCTACTTAAATTATCCATTAATTTGAGTTAATATTTGTTAAGAGTGTGAGTTAATCTTCGTTAATGACGCATTGAGGATTAATATTGATTATGATTAAGAATTCCAATCATTTTTTACGGGCACCAAATCACTATATTGTCCACTATGCGCTAAACTAGCGTAGTTCAATTCAAAACGAGTGTAAAAAAGAGTAAAGGAATGGAAGGTATATAGGTGGATGAGCAGACAACACAAGGATGTACACACCAACACCGAGGATTGAACACGAACGCCAAGGATTGAAAGAGAGCGGGGAAAAAGGAATAGGGATAACGACACCAGACATAGGCACGAGGGTATAAAACTACAGTTGTTGGACTGTTTTGAGGTGCATCAGTAACAAAGAAACGAAAAGAAAATGGAACTTACACTATAGTAAAACGATTCGCCAGTTGTTGAAACTGGCTGTAGGGGAACTCCTTGACTATTTGACTTCGATCGGTGCAATTGCACTGCCTGCAGTCCCTGGGGCAGGTGTGCTAAGTGTTTCTGGTCAGCAGAGTACCACAAAAGAAACAACAACGGACGCACCTCGCCAACAAATACAGACTTTCCATCATTTGATGGTACCTATCTGGACTCGTATCCAACAAATGTCGGAGGGTATTCACATGACCGGAGTAAACGTCGACGAAAGACGTTGCACTGAAATCGAGTTGTCGTCGTACACCTGTCTGCCATTCGTAAATGGCAGCATAGAGCTATGAAAAAACCAATTTAGTGTTGAACCGATGACCAGATCCTGAAAACTTACCGCAGTGGCCACAAGGCAGAGCATAGCACTAGGTATCTCACGAACAATTGGAGCATTACCATTGCATCGGATGAAGATGTGGTCAATGTCGCGATCGCGGCCTTCGGCCGCGTTCGTGACCTCCACGCACACTCCGGGATCACATGACCTTAAGAGGGGATCGAGAACGATGCCCCTAAGTCCACCAAGTCCGCCCCTAAAGCCAAGCTATAGTCAAGCGTTGAAGTCCAAACCCGGGTCACGTGATCCTGAGAAATCTCACGTGACCAAGGCACGTGACCAATCACGTGACCCCTCCGTACTTTCGAGATCACGTGATAGGTCACGTGCCCAAGTCCAGTCACGTGCCTCTAACGGACAAGCGGTCCACGTTGGAGGAATGGCCCGCTTTGGGAAAGCGGTCCGCCCGGTTACCGATGTCTGGAAGACAGTCAGAATGACTAAGTCGATGGGGATTCC